>JAULBR010082820.1:0-13629 GCA_032355825.1 Melanodrymia aurantiaca
TTGCGCGAGCTACAGCGGAATAAACAAACATCACGAATGAACAAGCATCACGAAATTACAAGCCTTGACGATACATAATAATTCATTAAAACTTGTTGTCATCGCTATAAAATAGTATAAATGTCCAAAACAAACTATTCTGAACTGCTGTGAGCGTGCGTCCGATACTAGTGTCTTCACCGATAGTGACCCGGATGTTAACATTTGTTACCAAGTGCCCGGATGAGTGCGTTTTAGACCCCAATGCTATTTCTACTCAGTCGCCCCATGGATCTTGTCACGTGGTGCCTATTTTCCCTGCGGAAAAGTTAGCGATTCTTTTTAACGTGATGTGTCGTAAAATAAGCTTTACTTTCCATTTTTTCCGAAATGTGTTGTTATCAACTGAAAATCAGTTACCTTATTATTTTCTTGTTGGTACTCTAAAACGGGATACCGCGTCAACAGCCTTATAACATCTTTTGGTGGACTTTTCACGTGCTCTCCTATGGAAGCAGCCATTTTGGTTGTTTTGATAACTTACTTCCGTTTCCGTTTTCCATAGCGACAAAAAAAAGCATTTGGAACATGAAAGTGAGAGGTTAATTTATACCACAAAACAGTTTACATTTTAATGAGAATCATTGATAAACACTATGTAATTATTTTATTTTCATTGTTCAATATTACATTTGTTTAAACGCAATGGTGTTCACTACCTATTAGTGACTTCTAGGATATCAAGGTTAATAATGTCCACTTATTCTGTTTTCGCACCTGTTTTAATTTCGGATTAAATCACAATGGAACAGTAAAATAAAATTATTTATTTATTGAGTTTATTTTTAAACAGCTTCTTTTGATTATAAGTTCAAAATATTGTTTCTTTTTCTATTTTAGTCCATTCGTGACTGTTTCTAAGATTATTAGCATTTGACATCTCTATAGATAGTTTATAAATTAAATATGCACAGGTTTGTTTCTACTGTAACTATTATGTATAATAATTATATATATAATTGGTTGTGGAATTACTATTTAATTTTCTTACACAAACTTTCCAAATTTAAATATTTGTGCTTTATTTCAACATCATGTACATGTACTATATATATAGTTTCAGGCAATTCTAATATGATAACCTTTGGATCCTGATTCAAGTTATTTAACCATGACTACAGCTCTTGCGAGAATGCAGGGCACATCAGACCGTTCTATTCCACTGGTACAAAGTGCGTCATCCCTGTCAGAAGGCAAGAGGCCAACTGACGAGAGCATGGCTATTGTGTCAGACCATAAAATGAGTGAGTGCATAATGTTAGGCTGTTTACAATCCTAGGATCCTTCAGATTTTATGACGGATTTTTATAATAATTAATATGGCTTTTTAATTATATTCTTAAAGAAATTAAAATACAGGGGGAAAAAAAAAACAATTGTTCGTCCCAAATAATAAAATCATATAAATTTTTCAGTATCCTGGTCCTCTATGTATTTGCCCTAGTAGAAATTAATACATTATATTATTTATAAGTAGTAATAAAGAATTCATGGCTGAGATCCCAAAATATCACAAGGAAAAAATGTAGACATTTTTGTTTTCATGTTTAGCCGTATGTCGTTTTGTAGTTACCATTGTTGTTATGCTTCACTGGAACATTCTATATTCATAAATGAATATCATTTCTTTTTCTGTTCTAAATTTTATACAGAATATATAGAGATATTTCCTATGAGTATATTGAGTATACAACATAGTAGACTATTATACACATATAGTTAGGTATAAATTATTTATGTGCTTATATCCAATTGAGGTTGAAGCACATCCTTCCTGGACACGTAGTCCAGCTGCCTCGACTGCCTGTTCATTACAGAAGTAAGTGTTGGTATGAGAGAGGGAACCTGCTACTCCTATTTTATAAGTAGCATGGGATCTTTTATATGCACTTTCCCACAGACATGACAGTTCATACCATGTTAACCAGTAGTGGGGCAGTGGCCACTGAAAGTGGTGTACACCTACCCGTTGAGACTTGTGAAGAACTCACTAAGGTTGTAGCTGTGTTTTTGCGATTACAAATCCCATCATTTTGAGTAGGATTCAAACTCGGCACCTACCAATGTTGAGTCCAGTTTAACAGGGGTGCAGAAATGGAGAATTTTTCACTAGCCCGTCGGGACAGAACCAACGAAAATTTACTAGCCCGCCAGAATTTCTACTAGTCCGCAAGCCTATAGAACAATATATAATTTTTAAACACATAATTATTATAATATACACTTCACCTCAAATGATCATTAATTGAAAGCAAGCATTAATTTCATTGTAATAGCCCTATTCGACGCCAAAAAAAAGTAAATAAATAATATATATATTTTTTAAACCCAGATCGCACGTCGGACTTTTAGTTGCATTGCTTAACTCGTCCGTCAGAAGTTTTACTCGCATTTGGCGAGCGGGCGAGTACTTTCTGCATCCCTGGTTTAACCACTACACCATGGAGACTGGTACATACAGTCAATGTTTCTTCCTTCAATTTCACAATTATCTCCCAATTTGTGCATTCATTGACCTTTCTATAATAAATATTATTTAAACTTGTATTAATTAATTAATCAACAATGAGAAATCCATATTGAATACTATAACATGAATTTACAGGTCCTCTTCCTGAGCTTAAATCGAGTGAGACTGTTTTTGACAAATCTAAACCCTTACCGACTTCACTGCAGAGCGACTTCCTGCCAGAAGATTTGTTGTTTGCTCTTACTCAGTCACCTATTGTCAGAGAGAAGCTGAGGCCATCCAGAGAACTCAAAAGTCTAAGCACTTCTTCAGTTAGTACAACTATTCGTACAAAATGTCTACAAGTAACGTTTAATCAGTTTGAACTACAGTATATAAAAATACCTCTATAAAGAATGTTAAACAAGCTCTCTTTTAATATTTAGTTTTTAAAGTTAAAGTTGGTTTGTTTAATGGCATCACAGGAGCACATTGATTAACGATGTGTTGCTAATGGATGTCAAATGAATGGTTGGATCGAAAAATGGTCTCAGAAGTAATCTGCTACTGCCACTTGGGCTACTCTTACCGCTGAATAACGGCCACGGGTCTTTTATGTACACTTTTCCACAGACACGATAACACATACCATAACCTTTTTGTTAATCGCTGGTTGTAATGGGAAATATTGGGTTAACTGGGGAGGATATATTCTATGTAAAATATGTGTTACGGTATACAGAGGTGGATCTAGTGGGGGCGCCCCTAAATTATGCGAGTTATTTTTTTTATGTACTAATTTTCACTTTTTACATTGGTTTTGACATTTCTCTTACTAGATGCTTCGTTGGGGCCCCCATAAATGGATGTTCTGGATCCGCCACTGGTATACACACATGAATAACTGTTTAAATAGTGAAGACACCATGTGTTTGCAAAAGTCGATCATACCCTGCCACGCTAAATAAATGCCAAACAACTTAAACTCATACCATTGGTTTTAATTAAAGGAAAAAAAAATTCTTTGTTTAATTAGTGGCTATTAGGTGTAAGAATATGAGCCATTTAATTCAACAGAAGTCTAGTTTAATTTGGATTGTTGAGGAATAATATAAGTCACATGACACTTGATCACAAAACGTTGTTGCTTTTGTATTGAATATGAATTTTCTGATTATATGAGAAATGACATGGATGTTTGGTGTGATGTTTAGGCTCAGAGTCGACCTGCAGCTGATAACTTGTGGAATTACAAGAGAAAGGACAAGTACAAGCATCTGACAGAAAATACGCCATGTATTTGTGGAGCTGGAAGGTAAGTAGATTTCATCACACACAGATGCACTGTACGCAATTACATTGCCTTACATTGCCTTACATTGCCTTACATTGCCTTGTCTTATCTGACTTGTTAGTGAGTTCTTTTTAATATAATTGTATGAAAAATAGGCATTTAATAATGCTGTTGAATTCCAAAATTTCATGTATAATTGCTTGGTCTACAATGTCTGAATCGATCAGGTCAGGTCAGGTCAGTTGGTTTAACGTCCACATTCAGAGCAAGCTGTTATAGCAGACGCCTATCTTGGGCACGAGTTCTGACCTCGCCAGCCCTATTGTCCACTTTCAGAGCAAGCTGTTATAGCAGACGCCTATCTTGGGCACGAGTTCTGACCTCGCCAGCCCTATTGTTACTCCCTTAGGTGGCTGCTTAAGACAGGTTTGACTGTATATTCATGAGTGGTGTTTTGACATGTTGTGAACAAAATTTCGTTCCATAAAAGGAGAAAATGTTCGAACAACCATTTCATTTCTCTAATCCAAATTATAAATCTAAATATTGTTTCTTGGTATAGTTTATTTTGGATGTCGGTATAGGTGGAAAAGCACACTCACTAAATACGTATCCCACACACAGCACAAACAACGACAAGTATAATCGCAGAATTAAAGTAATATTTTTTACCAAGTAGTGTAAATAGAAACATTTTAGAGCACAAATTTAGACTCGATATCAGGGGCTGCGGAGTAGAGTGGGTGAGGGTGGGTCTATTGCCAACTTTTCAGAATTCTTTTTCCCAAAAAATGTATTTTGCAATATAATAAAATTAATTTTTAATGAGCCCGTCCCCACCTCTCCACCCCCAAACTTTTACTTTGTATCCACCCACAAATCCCCACCCCCCCCCCCCCACCCACTTTTTACTATGCTCCACAGCACCCGGCTATAACACCAGTGCACAAACTATATGCAGTGTTAACATTTTACGGGTGCAATATACCAAACAATACATATATCCCACAGCCGGTTAAAATTTCTTATATAAGAGTTTTTAAATCAACAAACCAACATTGTAAACGTTGTAAAGTATAATTATTGTAAAAATTCTCTCGTATAAATAAATACATGTAAAACATTATCATCTTGGGTATCTGACAGGCCCGTAGCCAGGATTTTATTTGGGGAGTGGGGGCGTCTTTTAGGCTTATGGAGGGGCACAAAGTGTGTTGCACGAGGGCGCCCAAATTGCTTAGAGGGATCTGGAGATATGTTCCCGCCCCAGGAAATTTTGAACTTTGAGTTGGCTAAAACGTGATTTCCTAGCATCTGGGGCCTGTTCCACACAACATCGTAAGTCCAGTTTACGACTAGTTGTGCACATGACGTAAACGTAAATAGAGACATTTCAATCGCTAACTGTTAGTGATACGACTATTATTAGTAGTTGAGACATCATGCGTTTTTGGTCATTTGTGGCGTATTACCCGAGGATGCTATTCATTCTTGGACACACGTATGTCTAATTATATTTTGGGAAACACTTTTTGTCACATATTTACGTTTACGTCCACAACTAGTCGTAAATTCGTTGTGGAACAGGCCCCTGGTCTACTATAAAGTACCAGAATAAAACATTACTGGTCAGCGTAAAAGTAGAGAGGTCTGCGAATACCTGCCATAGAAATTCTCAGAATGAAGTCATGAGTATCGTCACGGATAATTACGAAAATCGTTTAAAGTGCGCGCACCGTAAATGTTTCTTCACACTCGAGTAGCGCGTGTGCGACGATCCAACCAATGCACATGCATCGTCTGGAACGAATCACGCATTAAATGCAGACTTGTGGGATGGTGTTCCGTATACGGTGGAGTATCTGTCGCAGGTATTTGAACGTTGACGGAAGCAAAGGCAATGCTCGAAGACTTCTCTCCATCTCGTTCTCTAGGTTATCTATGGGCGTTAGAACCGGAAATCGCGTTTCCCACGGAAATCCGGAAATCCGGCTTCCCTCCCACGGCAACACGTCCACGTTGTTATGGTTAGTGCATTGCCCAGCTATAGTCTGCTGACGTCATCAAACATCCAGTTGTGGAGTTCCGGTGTAATAGCAATAGAAGTCCGTAGGTATCTATATCCGACACATTGTAAAATGCTATAGGACCTACATGTACATACCTAGGAATCCTAGTCCAAACCAGACTTGAATAAAAACACATAGTTTAATTGCATTTTTTTTCTTACATTAACTCTAGCTCTGGTAGGTGATAACTGGTTTTATGGATCAGACTATTTGTTTCATTCCGTAAAGATATATTATATTATTTGATCCATTTTGTTATGCTATAACCGGACTTGCGTTCCTTTTACACCGGACTCTTAACTATCCAATGCGCGTCGGCGGTTATCAAGGGATAAACATAGCACTGCATAAGGTGATGCAATAGGAATGAACATTATATTGTCCAACAGCGATATGATTCAAGAGTAGAGAAAAACAGAACAGGAAATGTATCACCGAAATTGGGTAATTTACAGATGGGTGAAGTGTAAATTTGATGAAGTACCTGATTTTGGTGAAATCTACCGTTAGGTCGCATGGTTGGTTCTGGCGAACTGTTATGACTGGATTAAAACCATTTGTCAATTAAATGAAATTTATTTGAAAACAAAGCGACGTCTCAGACACTTTATGTGTTGAGTAGAATTATACATAAACATAATTCCTCTTAAATATTTAATAAAAATTCCTAGACGATTGTATAAAATTGATGTTCTACCATTTGTTTCCTTTTGAAATCATGTTATATTTTCTTTCTGCATCATACAGTCGGTGACCGTCGTAACGTCTACTTGATATTAACAGTACCTTTTGCAGAAATACACGTCTGGCTATGTTATTAATCCTACGAATTCGTGTCGTTTTTAATTCTCTCATAAAGTTTTTAATATTTATCATCTTAATACATGTACCACCATCTGGATATTCCTAGTTTATCTGCTTACGTTTGAATTTATCAGGTTCATTTTGCAAAATAAATTTATATAACTTTGTAGTCATGTTTTTTAAATTATGTTTTCATTTCGTTTGGCATTGCAATAAATAAATAAGTCACATTTTAAATAGAATATTTTTTTTACAGAAGTTACTTTTCTTATTGGCCAGTTTTATCATTTCTTCTAATTTTATTTCATAATTTAATTCAATAATTTGGTCCAGATTAACTGAGAATGTATTCCAAGCAAATGTTTTTTTTTAGCAATGTTATGTTTTTACCATTTAGATTTTTACAAAGTTATCAAGATAAAATAATTGTTTCAAAATGGTATATAACCCTTTCCCCATCCCATTTCCGGAATCAAAAAGTCAAATAATCTTAAATTTCACTGAATCCTTTTGGCTACATCTCATTTTTCATTTTACAGTTACTACATAATTTATATCACCCGTGCATTGCTCCCTCACACGTGCTATCTAATAACAAATTATTATAAATACCCCAGACCTGACATAATTGACGTGCCATTACGGTACACGTGCTGCTTTAAGTATATAAACATGTCCTCGTATGCAGGTGGCCGGTGATGGAGGGGAATTGGACTAACGTTGTTGAACCGTACGAACGGATACCATGCAGTAAGTACTTCCCACTGTTTCCCCCCCAAGAAAGAAAATTAGTGTTTAATTGCTGAACTATAGCGTACATTAGACATGATTAGCGGCATCTGTTTCTTGTTGTTTTCCATTAGTTCCGTCCCAGGTTCTGGTGATTAATGGGTAGCAAAGGTGCCAAATGAAGTCTAATTATTTCGGAGAGGACATGATTGTGAAACACAATACGTTAGTGGCGTACGCGGTCCCTCACCGCGTGTGTGTGTGTGTTCTGTCGTCGTCAAGTGTTGATGGCCAGGCAAAGGAAAGAATATGTTTAACTACATCAATCAGGTAGTTAGTGAGTCTATTAGTTGGCTATGTTTTGTCAGACAGGTGGTTTACGTCGTCAGTGCTTCCTTCTGGCAATGGAAAGGTAATCATCTGTGTTTAACTACACACAGCACATACTATTATAGTGTTTGTGCTGTGTTCGAGTGTTCTCGTAAATAGGACTTGGACGACTACCAACTAGCACCGGTCTTAAGACTGGTAAGTACTGGGTTCGAATCCCGCTCGAGGTTTATGTCGTCAGTGCTTCCTTCTGGCAATCGAAAGGTAATCATCTATGTTTAACTACACACAGCTCATAGTGTTGTGTTGTGTTCGAGTGTTCTCGTAAATAGGACTTGGACGACTACCAACTAGCACCGGCTATCAACCCGCACTGGTCTCAAGACTGGTAGGTAGTGGGTTCGAATCCCGCTCG
This sequence comes from Melanodrymia aurantiaca, assembly GCA_032355825.1. NCBI lineage: Eukaryota > Metazoa > Mollusca > Gastropoda > Neomphalida > Peltospiridae > Melanodrymia > Melanodrymia aurantiaca. The sequence goes on from JAULBR010082820.1 coordinate 8,130, forward strand.
AGGCGATGGGAGTCATCATGTGTATCAATGGTACGTCATATCCTGAAAGCTTCTAAAGTGTTCATTTACCAATCCCTGTTTATTTGTGTAAAGAACAAACATAATGTTTAAAGCAAAACTTACATATCGTAAACGTCGGCTATAACGAATACGGATGTAGCAAATTATTGCAAAAGGAAACTTCATTCTCTAACGAATACCGACACAGCAAACTATATGAGGAACATCCGTATAGCAAATTATTATACAATCTGAACTTCGGCTATATATTGATATACCAAGTTATTGCAAAAGGGAGCTTTCGTCTATATCGAATACCGACGTAGCACACTAATGCACAAAGTAATCTAAGTCTATAAGGAACATCAATATAGAAAACTACACACAAAGTCAGCTTCTTCTATAACGAATACAAATATAGCAAAATTTTGCACAAAGTGATGTACGTCTATTAGGGACATCGCAATATAAAACTAGTATACAAAGTCAACTTCGGCTATAATGAATACAGATATAGCAAATTATTACAAAATAAAACGTTCATAATTATATAACGATTACAGATAATAGATAAACTATACACAAAGTCAGCTTCCGCTATAATAATGCAGATGTAGCAAAACTTACACAGTGATATAATTATGTCTATTATAAACATCACAATAGAGCACAATTACAAACTGTAAACATTGTCTGTAACGAATGTCAACATGGCGCAACCGAAAAAACAAAATATCCCCACTAATATTTTGAAGGAAATAGTTTATATAATTGGACGTGTTATTTTGATCCCACTTTTCCTTGTAAAGTATCAAATAGAGTACACAAGTGACAGATTAATGTGACGTTGTGCGTAATTGAAGTTCATTGATCACTACAAGCGAGTTACAATCTGGCAAATTACATCATTATATCGAGTAGCTCGCATTCATCTGGCAGTCGTTACCTGTCACACATAAACCAAAAATAGCCAGATCCATAGTTTTTGGACATCAGCGTACAGATCCCAATACTATTATAATCAAACCCATAACAGTTCGTATGGCCCTAGATGATACAAAAAAGCCTTTACGTGTCCTCAAGGCTAAACCGGTCTCTGTGGTGCAGTGGTCTTAAAATTGGTAGATATTGGGTTCGAGTCCTATTCGTGGCATATAGGATTTTTAATCCTAATACCGACTCCAACCCAGAGCGAGTGCTCCACAAGGCTCAATGGGTATAGTAGGTGTACCTCCACTTACACCGACCAGTGTCCACAGTACAGCTGGATTAACAAGGTCCGTGGTACTGTCTGTGGGAAAAGTACATAATTACAAAAGATCCCTAGCTACTTATCAAAATTTTAATATGAGTAGCGGGTTTCCTCTATCATACTAACACTAACTGTTGTCCTATATATAAGCACGTACATTAGATATAACTAACTAACTAACTAACTAACTAACTAACTAGCTAACTAACTAACTCAAGGCTAAAATCTAATGACTCCAGCTGTATATTTAATATCATGATCAACTTCAATACTAGTTAGAGCATCCGCACAAAACGTCCACGCGTCTTCATCAAAGGTTGATACATCCATATCAAATATTATAACATGATCCCCCAAAGGGTCAATATTTCCTCCAAATAGTCCATGATCCCTTCAAACATCTCAATAAATGTTACCAGAAAGGTTCAAATATCCCGACTAAGGGATACAGTGTCCAACAAACGTTAAAACAACCCAGAGATATGGTCAATTATTCTCACCATACGTTAAAGTATCCTAGTCAAAGTTTCAAGCACATCCACAAAATATTCAGTCATCTCCATCAAAAGGTCAAGTAAGGTTGACAAAATGTAACACGATTTCACAATTTATTGTAGCAATGACGTCATGCGCATTGGGTAGAACCAGGTTGAATGATGTTGTTTAGTGTTTAATATATCGACGCAAATTAAGTTTGGAATTTATCGCAATAAACATAATAATTAAGGCAATATATATATAGAATGTTAAACTCGCTACCATGTATTATCACGTTTAAGTCCCTCATGAAATCATTTTCATTTGAGTCAAAATCATGTTTTCTCATGTGGATTTGTGTTTGTACCGTTAATTACAATGTAATCTCTTAAAACAAAAAGCACTAAATTCTTATTATCCATTTAGAGAGTGGTGAGACTAAAGGATCGATCCTACTTAGCAGACCGTTTAGAACCATTCGCACATGATCTGGGAATCCTACTGCCGCTACATGAGATGCTGTTTTTCTATTAGCTGCAAAGGAATTCTTCGTCTTCGTTTCGTTCGCTTCTGAACTGCACCAGGCCTGCAGTGACGATGCAGTATATCACCACTAATTCAGTATAAATTTCTCTGGAGTGTTGTTGTAGTTGTCCTGGTAGTATCCTCAGCTGCTGTAGGTTTTTACAGCTTTTGATGACATGTAAAGACTGCTTTATATGCACTTTTCAAAAGACATGTTCGAATATACGATATACTAGTATACGAAATGGCTTTTTACGATCTACTTTTTTTCAAATAGCAGCTAGGCAACTATTAAGTGCACGCTCCTCACTAACTGGATAGCGTATACCCCATCCTTAGCGGTATCAGATTATGTCGTGGATCACTGCTTGAAATAGAGAAAACTCAACAGATCCACCGAAAAGGATCAGTCGTTAGACCATTGCGTTAGATCTTATTCCTATATTACATGTATTTGCATTTTTTGCAATATAACGTAAACTGTCATACATGTACATATAACGACATCACTGCACAACATTTACTAATAAGCACCGGTTATTGGATATCAAATCTAAACGACAAAATACTGACATGGATTGCCAAATACGTATCTCTGCATAAGGCATGCAGGGTCGAATGGATATTGCGACAAAGTAGAGATGGCATGTACCTCACGGCTTTGCAGAACTCATGGTATCAACAATAAATTCACAACTTGCTGCCAAATAGGCTACTCTTAGCATCAAGATGTCTTTCAGGTGCATGTTTCCACATCCATAACATACGCCATCAATTTGAATGTACCAGTCGTGGATCACTGGTTATAACAGGAATTAACCCAACGAGTTCACCAAGGAGAATCGATCCTGTGAACTCACGCTGTGGTAATTATGTCCTGTTCGCTGACATAATAGAAGCTGCGTAACTAATAGACCGATATAACTTCGATATATCTACGTTTTTGATAAGGCGTCTTACTGTCTAATATAATGTCTTGATGATCAAAGGTATCGGATTTACTTACACTCTGTATAGACTGTTAAAATTAACACAGTGTATGTAAACGTTTGACATCCAATAGCCGACGATTAATAAATAATGTGGCCTATAGTGATGTCGTTTACCAAACGAACTTGACCTTTATCACAACACTCAACAGGTCAATGACCTACGTGTTTTGCAAACATAAATACACAATAGTGCTGTACCAAATAATTCAATATTAGCTTAATCTTTTGTCCTCTAATCCCTGGGTACGTTATCGATATCCAGGGATCATCAAAACATCCCACATCTCTGGTAATATTTTTGCAAGTTCTCATCAGCGTATAGCTTCCTCAGAACCTCTATTGAAACTTGCCTAAATTTAGTTTCCCCAAAAAAAGATGACAGTTTTCATTAATGGGAATGGTAATTGGCCTAAGTTAGGACAATGATCAATGCAATTATGTGTGTGTCTGTCTGGTCCTTAGTGTATGGGTCTGGACAATATAATCTCCATAGAGTTGTCAGCGGCAGAAATGAGTGGACTGATTGCATCGACAGTATGTATATCTGATTTCTCTTGCAGAAAACGGACGAAACGTTAGCCATTTGCGGCAGACGAGGGACTATCTTCTAATGTATATAATATCGAAATTATACACTGCTACAGTAGATGGATCTGCACAAGTGTATAATCATATCAAATTATGCAATCTTTTTTTTGGCGTGGGTGGGGAGGGGGGTTCTTTGTTGTAAAAGAACGAATATTATGTACTTTTAACTAGTACGAGTTATAGCGAATCTGAACGTTAAACAAATTGGCATGGCCAAATGCGTAGATCTGCATAATGCAGAGTCGAGGGGGTATTGTGACAAAGTCGTGATAACATGCACTTGCGAATCACAGCCAAAGCAGTGATGTTACAGGGTGTTCGAGAAAGTTGAGCGTATCCTGCTCCACATGTGCCCCCCCCCCCCACCCCCGTCGTAAGCGCAGCCATAGTGTTTGTCCGATGTCTTCATCAAAATGGGAGTTGGAAGTTAAACTAGCTGAAGGCAGAGTTGAAAAATACAGGTGCCAGGCCATCTGGGCGAAAAATAGGACAACAACACCAGGTCATCGCTATGTTTTAACTGAACGTCTTGTTCCCTTTCCTGCCGATAGGCCTAACTACTAAGCAGACGACAGGACAGACGACCTTCATCATAAGCGCAACCTATTTGCCTTTTGCTAAGGGCAGATAACTGAGGAATGTAACCCATTCCACATGCAATCAGTCAACGTACGTGCATACCCAATGCTATTGTAACATGTTTCCTTGTAATAGGACCATTTTAATTATTGAAATTAAAATATCCTAGCTTCGAATAACTGTCTATCCAATGTGTGTATGGCCACCTACATGTTTGTAGTCATAAATTATTGTAGGCAAAAGTTCAAGGACGATGTTAAGCCTCAACAAAAACATTGAATATATATAAATTGATATCCTAAGCAACACAATGTAAATTAATTTTAATTTTAATAAATACCAAAGGCTTCGTTAGCTGGAAACCTGTTACAATAAAATTTGGTGCGCACATTCGCTGGCATGTATTAACCTTGGGAATGTCCCTTTGATGAAGAATTTAAAATAGTACTCCGGATTTGGACTCCCACCAATTCCATTTCCATACCCTTTGTATGAATAGATAAATGACGACACAAGTTTGAATGGCCCATTATAGAAAATGTGTATCACCTGGTCCAACCAAATAAACAATTGGCAAAACAAACGCTGTGCAGGTATTTGTCTAAAAGGCCAATATTAGCAAGAACAACCACATTTGTTTGATATCCCTCATGTAGCAAACCTGACTTAGGTTCAATAGGGCGAGCGCTCTGGAACTATGTGATTGATACCGATCGTGTACTATCATATCACATTCATTTAAGGAGCTGGATGTAGTCTAGAGGTAGAATATCTGCCTGTGGCGGGATGGGTCGGGAGTTCGATCCTCCACAGCGCAAAACATGTATGGGCTATTTTCTGTTCCAACCAGTGGTACACGACTGGTTTATCAAAATCCGTGGTGTGTGCTATCCTGTCTATGGGATAGTGCACATAAATGACCCTTTGCAATTTTTCGGTAAGAGTAGGCCATGAAGCGGCGACAGCAGGACTGGTTTCCTCTATGACCATTTGTCAATATAGGCATGCGGATGTATGTATGTATGTATGTATGTATGTATGTATGTATGTATGCATGCATGCATGCATGCATGTATGTATGTATGTA
>JAULBR010082831.1:0-13627 GCA_032355825.1 Melanodrymia aurantiaca
TGTGTCTGACGTCCAATAACCGCTGATTTATAATCAATGTGTTTCTAGTGGCGTCGTTAAATAAAACAAACTTTTTTATATTGACACATGATCTCAGAGGAAACCTGCTGTCGCCGCTACATGGGTTACTCTTGCCGAAAAACAGCAAGGGGTCGTTTATGTGCACTATCCCATAGACAGGATAGCATACACGACGGAATTTGTTAAACCAGTCGTGGATCACTGGCTGGAACGGAAAATAGCACATAAAATGTTCTGCGCTTTTGAGGATCGCTTCCTCGACCCATCCCACCACAGGCTGGTAGCTAATGTTCAGCAACACCAAAGTACATTATGAAGTACATTAAGAGGGCGTTTTGCAGATTTTTGGTGAGAACGCTTAATGGCCGTCATCCACTTAACTACAGTAGTAACTATCGCTTAAAAATTCAAAGCATAACAGTTTACTAGATGATTTGTGAAATTGGTCCCAGTGTTGTAACTATTATTATGCATTGACCAATCATAACTATAATACAGTATTAATAATTATTTAGATTATATATACGATTGCATAAACTAAAATAAAACAACTTACATATAGCAATCAGCAAAACGTAATTTCTGATCATGTTCCTGGTTTGACAATTTAGATTTGTTTGTAGCTTTCAAGCGAATCTTGAACCTGTTGGTTACGATCGTGTTCATTAAAGGATTAACCCCTTGACGGCGCTGACCTCATATTTACTTGTAAAAGAAACACGTTTACGGTCACTTGGCAAGAATTGCGATCGTATTGAAATGCATTGTTTGACGAACAGGTATTCGAATTCTTGACCAAAACTTTGTTGACAATGTCGATGTTTGTTACTTTAACTGAGTTATTTATAAGTTTTAAGCACGGGCGTTCAATCCAGATGTCTCGACTGAGCAGGAGAAGTTAATTTGGGTATGAAAAGGGAAACCCGCTAATTCAACACAATGTAGTAAAAAAACGTTATCAGTTGCAGGGCTGTTATTTTATATGCACTTACCACGGACATGGTAGTCACAGCCTGTATCATACCAGTTGTGGACCATTGGTCGGTGTAAAGTAAAGTTTGTTTTATTTAACGACGCCACTAGAAACACATTGATTATATATCAGCTGTTATTGGACGCCAGACGCATAGTTATATTGACACATGGTCACAGAGGAAACCCGCTGTCGCCGCTTCCTGGGCTACTCTTACCGAAAAACAGCAATGGGTCTTTTATGTGCAGTATCCCATAGACGGGATAGCACACACCACGGAATTTGATAAACCAGTCGTGGATCACTGTCTTGGTCGGTGTATGAGCATTGCGATTTCTTTTATGAACACTTTCTTATAGGCAGGATAGCACATACTTATTTGTGTGGACCATTGGTAGATGCAAATAGCAGTTGTATCAGTTGAACCTTGCGTTGCACTAACTCTGCTAATAGCAATTAATCTGAACAGAACCACATAGATAGATGACGTCTCGTTAATGTTTATACTTGAAAACACCCAACCCCCAGAGCTATTTAAAAGTATCAGGTTAGATATCGTGATTATTGAGATATGAGATTCTCTGGTCAGAGCAAACAGTTATGGCTATTCATGCGAAGATAAAATATAAATAATGTGTTTGTTTAACGACACCACTGGCATACATTGATTATTAATCAGCGGTTAATGGATGTCAATCGCACGGTTTAACCAAGTATTGATATATAACCGTTATATATCAATACTTGGCCGCAGAGGAAACCCGCTGCCGCCACATATGCTACTCTTATCCAAATAACAGCAAGGGATATTTTATGTTTGCTTTTCTACAGACAGGATAGCACACACCACGACCTATGATGGACCAGTCGTGGATCACTGGTTTAGAACTGGAAATAACCCAACGGGTCCCCCGAGGAAGATCGATCTTATGACCAATTGAACCTCAGCCTGACGGACTTGCGCTGACCCACGCCCCGGTCAGGTTATGCAATGAATGATTGACGTATGCATAAAGACACGGCACGACAACTACGTAACGCTTTTTAAAGTACAGCCTATATAGTACACTGTACACACGACAACATCAATCACCTGGCATGATGGCACGTCATTGTACCATCAAGTGAATCATGATCGAAATTGCAATTGCTGTTGCCAGAAACAGGATGGAAAGTAAGAACGGTTGCAAATGGCTACTCCTATTTGGGGTAAGTAAAGAAAATGATATATTTCATTATGTGATACATTCTCTGGAATGAGTGCATTAAATTTTATTTTTTTTAAAGTTTTTCAATTCATCAGGGTTATTACATAATTATATAACTGATGTAGCTGATCCATAAATGTGTTTACCTCTTTGTGTGTTAACTTATGTTAGTAAGTTCTCCATTTTACAGATTTATGGTGGATTGTTTCTGTTACAAGCAGAACCAGTGACTTCCATTTCCATTTGTCACAAGGTAATTATTTCCAACCAGAATCTCCACAATTGATATAATTATCATAATCAAAGCCATACTGTGTGGTCTTCAGTGCTGGGGTAAAGTTCACATAAGTAGCATCCATTAATATAACTTTAAAAGTGCTGCGGGTGTCTTCACATATGTATGCAAGTACTTTATTTTCAATTTCCTATATTTCGATGAAGCTTGGTGTGCATGTGTATACATGGTAACGTTGTTTAATGAGTATTCAGGGTCAAGCTAAAATATCGCTATGTATCAGTATTTCATATCTGCTCAATATCAAAACATAGTAAAAAAAAACATGTTAACTAACATTTTATCTAAACGACAATAGTATTAACATGGATACATGTATACATATCTCTGCACAAGGCAAAGTCGAAAAGATATTACGATAGAGTCGAGATGGCCAGGTGGTCTACTCATGAATCTCAGCCAAAGCAGTGATGATATCAGATGTTCGCAAAAGTTGAGCGAATCCTGTCTCGCCGATGGCAGACGACATAAACACCGCCATTTTGTTTTGTCTGCTGCATTCAAATTGAAATGTTTTATGGCCTCAGTATTTTCGCAACCGTTAAGTATTTTCGCAACCGTTAAGCATATCTTTAAGAAACTGGGTAATTCTATATAAATAACGTTTTTTGAGTCGCTAATCGACAATACGTTTTATTAATTCACGCAGTATACGTTTAATTGTTGCTGGTGCTTTTGTTGTTTGTGCCTATTTAAAGAGCCCATGTAAACTTCCTACACGAGCTCGATGAAACCCTTTGGACTCAATCTTATAACTGTGCCCAGGGCAGACAGAATATTGCTTCTATTGTCCAGAAAGCTTACCGAATTATGCAATCAAGTACAAACATGTAGTTAGTTAGTTGGCTAATTCTGTCCAAACGTGTTAGTCTGGCCTACAATTGCTCGAATTATTGATGTACATACGTCTATATTTATTCCAACCGAACGCTCATAGTATAACAGGCTATCTTTAAAGGGTATTAACATATTTGTTATCCAGACGTTATATATAAAGATTTTCCAACCGAAAAATTTAAACTATTTGTCAACAATCCCTTGTAATTTATGGGCAGCGGAAAAAGATCTTAATATCATTAAATTGTATTGATTTTCTTTGCCAACTTTACGCTAATTTACTATGTCAAATAATATTATCATCATCAGCTGGCGCAAATCTTTATTAGTATTCAATTATAATTTCTTATTTTGTTTGGAATAATTCCCATTGACCACATGTACACAGATATAAGTAACGTTAAAATAACATTATATTGTATTGCATTTTGTTGTATATAATGTGTTTTATGTTGTAAGGTTTGTCCTGATGGCCAGGTCTGTAAGATGCTGGAAGAGAATTGTGCTGTACCCCCATGTCACAAAATACCCGTCTGCACTAGTAAGTATACGCGAGTGGTTATACAACAATACCTTGCTTGAACTTTCATGTACACTGTTGTTTCTGTAAACAGACAATTTGTTTACGTAACAAACATAATTTTAAAAGGACACTAACATTAAAAACTCCATCATTGCTGATGCCTTTACGATAATAATATTAATTAGTTAGTTAGTTAGTTAGTTATAACTTATTTACGTGCCTATATCCAATTAAGGTTCAAGCACGTCTGTCATTGTCACGAAGCTACCTAGATTGCCTGTCCAGGACAGATTTATAATATTAGTTATTGTATGCTAATACATCAAATATATAGAGAATAATACATTCGTTAAGTATAATTTATCTTGCACTGAGTTGTTTCAAAACGTATCTAATGAGTGAAAGCGAGTTAGATACGTTTTTAAACAATGAGGTGCAAGATAGTCATTGTGTAAGTATTATCAGTACACCTTTTTGTATAACAGGATGGTCATCGGACTCGGTGAAGCTTGGTGTCTGTGGGAAACCGACTGGACGAGCCAACTGTAGATCAGAATGCTCCTCGGATCGCCAGTGTCCTGGAAATCAGAAATGTTGCAGCAACGGCTGTGGTATGTCCTGCACTGTGCCATTCTTACCAGTGAAAATCGGGACCTGTCCAAGATTCCAGCCATCTACGATAGGTAAATTATACATTAACCCCAATTTTCAACTAACTTCACGCTTTATAACATGTATACAGTTTACAACAATCGTGTTGATGAATTTAAATAGTGTTGCATTGACTACATTAGAAGCAGCATTGAAACATACTAAGATACTGACTGTCGCTCGCCTTTTGCGAACACCTACCTTACGTTCAATAGCGCGAGCCATAGTAAATGGCCATATTTTATTGTAAATTTTTTTTTGCATATAGCTGAAAGTATATTCTTTACGTTTGAAAAATTGGCGGGAGCCGCCATTTTGTAACAATGAGACTGCCACTTTAATGTAGATGCAAATACCGGCGTCAAAACGTTTTGTCTCGGTAGCAGAACGCCCGCGCTGTTCAACGCAGGGCTGGTATTATGAGTGGTTCCAATGTGCAACCTATAACAGTATTCTCAACTTAACCGTTTTATTCTGTTGTATAGTAATACGATTTGTTTTCTGTAATGTCTTTGTAGTTATAATGATGTCATTAGTCTGTGTCATTGTCTTTCTTTGCAGCAAACTGCATGACAATGTGCCGCACGGACCACGATTGCACTGGCTCGCTAATATGTTGCCCCAATGGCTGTGGTACGATGTGTGTCGAATCCAGCGTCGTCAAAACGAAACCGGGAATCTGTTCAGCAATAATGTTAATCAACCACTGCTCTACCGAATGCCTATACGACGAGGACTGTCCAAACTTTGAGAAATGCTGCTACAACTCTTGCGGGTCATCTTGCCAGAAACCAGCGGGAGTGGTTACGAGAACAAAAACGAAGAGTCCGTGTCCACAACGTCTATTCACTGCGTCTGATTGCTGGAACAGATGCGTTTCTGATGCAGATTGTTTTCAAAATGACATGTGTTGTAAATCTGCTTGTGGTCCAGTTTGCCTAAGTTCTCCGAAAGGAAAGGCATTTTATCCACAGTCTGAAGAGCAAGGAATTGTGTTGTCTGCAATATCATGATGTTGAAAATAAGTCCAGTCCATAACTTTACAATAAAACTTTATTCTTATTAAATATAATCTTTTCTTTTCTAGTAAATTTTATCACAATAATTATCACTAGTAAATTAGTAATACAGTCTGTTATACGAACGAATATGGAGTTGCGTGAATTATTCTGTAATCTCTAGTGAAATACCGAGCTTATTAACAAATAATAAATTATTCATGCATGCATGTAATGTTATTGTAACTACATTTACAAGTTTGAGAGTGAGATCGAACTCGTTGCTTGATCGTTCGTCTGATGTCTATCGATCCTCCTTATTTAAGTAGATCCAGAACCATTGCTTTCTTCCGTCCAAACTAGTGAACAAAAGTACGTCACTGGATGTGCTGTGTGCATGCAAATTGCATAAAGATACTCTGTTGCGAGCATGCATCCACTTGAGGTTCAAGCACGTCTATCCCGGACACGCAGTCCAGCTGTCTCGGCTGCCTATTCAGGACAGAAGTTAGTATTAATCAATGAGAGAGAAAAAACCGCTACTCATATTTGGTAAGTAACAATGGATCTTTTATAATATTATACACCTTCCCCCTGACAGGACATTACATACCATGGTCTTTGTCAACTGGTAGTGGGGCACTCGCCGGTTTTAGTTTTGTACACCTACCCATTGAGACTTGCGAAGCACACAATACTTTTAGATGCGATACAGCGATTAATAATCCAATCGCCTAGACAGGGATTCGAACTCATCCGAAGTCAATACTATTAATGACTAAATCATGCATGTATCACGTTAGGCTGTTTCTCCTTTGGTGTAACCGCTGTTGTCAAAAACCAATGGGGTAACAAAGCGTCTACTGTGCACTCATCTTGAATTATTTGCACTCCAAGTTTTTCCTCTCTCATGCTAAGACTGACTTCTTTTCTGGGCAAGCAGTCGAGGCAGCTAGTCAGCGTGTCCAGGATAGACGTGCTTGAACCTCAATTATATATAATATTACCCGGTACGCAAATAAGTTATATCTAACAGTTGTAGGATAGAAAGAACGATACATTTTGGATTGAGTGTCTCCAAAAAGGTAAAGCAACATGTGTAGGAATCGACCAACGTCTTCTTATTGTAGCCATGACGTCATTCTTTTGTTACACTATCACAGTTCATCCGCTTCAAAAGGGACGTCTGGACTATCCACAGGACGTACCTTATTATAAGGAGAAAAAGTCAAACTTTAAAAAACAACTTTTCTTTATTATTAAGAACTATTCAGGCTGAAATTTGTATGAGATAGAAGTTAGCAGTTTTCAGTTTACAGGGCGTGCAGCTTCTGCCAACTGCTATGTTTTAACACCAACACGGCCAGGTATAACACCGTAAGTATACTTTATTAAAATAGTATTTAAAAGGAAAAATGCATCACAAAACGTGTCCTTAATAGTCATATTAATAAAATAGAGTTATTCAGTTGGGAAATACGTTTAGGACAACATAATCACAAGGTTATATAATTACTAGTATGTTACTCATTGATTTATTTTAATCATACATATTTTACCTTTAATATTCGTTCATATATATAGTAGTTATGTAGGCCTAAATCTCATTATTTTATAGCTACTCCTCGTTAGTTTTGCAAAATACATACCGGTAAATCAATTATATACGGACCGTAATAATAAAAATGAATGTCATGAGAAAGTTATATGATCATGACACTTGGCTCCTTCTTTAAATTAAAATCAGTCCATCCCATTGATAGTATAGGGATCGTGCATACATGTCTCTGTGTTTCACAATCCGAACAAAGTAAGGATCCTCACCCTCCTCTTCAATTTCGGGTTCAAATCTTAAGAGAAAATATTTGTTAACTGTGGATCGAAAAGCAATCCCAACTTGCATGGCTGTTATTCTCTAAGCTTCCACCCCGCCTCACCCCTTCCGAACATTGTAAGAATTCGTAAAATTTCTACTAACTAAAATCAAACATTGAAAAAATTGGAATTTAGTACGTACTAAATTATTTTGGAAAAATGTCAATACAAAGCTATGATAAGAGAGAAAATGTGTGAATATAGCAATTATAAAATGCATTTTTAGTCGGAAACGTCACAAGTAGAACTACTGAAACGCATGAGTGTACCTTTAACGATTTATTTCAGCAAAGACATGAAGCAACATGACTATAATGAAGAAGTTCCGGAAGAGATTGAGTCGCGCATGCAGAGTTGTACGATTATTTATAACGTGTACTAGTTGGGGCGAGTATGATGTCCAAGATTTCGACTTCGTGGGTGAAAACGACGATCAAGTAAAAAGTTCGACGTCGGTAATTGTTATCGATAACTACATCTACCACATTGATCCTTGGGTCAGACTCCATAGTAAAACACGATTACCACACAACGATTTTGAAGAAGCCCTGTGGAAGGAACAGTTTGCTATAGAGGTACCAGTACAAGGGGACCTGCCTAACCCAGTGTTAACGGTATGCCTTGGCTTTATGGATAATGAGCTAAAAACAACCAAGCAGATTTTTTACTACTCTTACACATACAAACAGTCCACGTGGGATAAAGCTCTTGTTCAGTCAGATTTCGCCATGATTGCCAGTCAGAATTATCCCGATGATCCCATCATTGATGGATTGCCGGCGACCATCTGGCTGGAATGCGTGGAATCAACGCTGTGCATCATGATGTCGTTGTGTCGTATGAAACACCGGAAGTGCAATATCACATCACCAAGGAGATATCCGGAATATCCAGACAGCGCCCACAGTCGCCATGGTGACTACGAATATGGTCCAGTTGCAATATTTGCAGGGCCCAGAAGAGCTAGTTTAAGAATGGACTTGGTTTTGCAACATATTCAAGATGACGCGGCATCTATTATAGAGGTACATGTATATGTTTTGAAACTTACATTTCAATGATCATGTGTAATACACTGTAGTTACTTACTGAAAGAGCAGGGAGTAGCTCACTGCAAGAGCGTCCGCGTGAGGCTCGATCAGTCCAAGGATCTATCCTCAGGGGAACCCATTGGGTTATATCCCGTTCCAACTAATGATCACGACTGGTCTATCAAAGGCTGTGGTATGTGGTAAAGTGCACATAAAATATCCCTTGCTGTTATTCGAAGATGTGTAGCCTATGTAGCGGCAGCGGGTTTTCTCTGTGATCAAGTGTCGATATAACCGAGCATTAGACATCCAATAACCGTTAGTTAATAATCAATGTGTTCCAGTAGGGTCATTTAATAAAATATCTTTTTTTTTCAAAATATTTGAAGGAATGCATTTTCTTTTTATTGAATAAATTTTATTTCCTTTAGATGTCATATCACGGTCTAAGATCTCGAAACCGACGTCGTCGAATCGCTGGGAGAAACCACAGGCTACTACTGCAGCGTGAGGTCGAACTAGCTGATGGAAACAAGAACCAGTCTGCGAACTCATTGGTCTACTACAACGTTAGCAATAACGCAACCATTGCGTTCAACTTACCTAATTCAAACCATAGAAAATTGAGACGTTCAGAAACTTCGTCCTTTCTGCATTGCAATATAGATCACAACACGCGTGTGCCAGCCGTGGATCCTAAAATAATCCACTGTAATCCTCAAATATTTAAATTACAAGCAGTAGATCACCCAACGAACGTTGCACAAGCTAACCAATCATCGAGCTCAATCCGTGTAGTATATGCTGAAAACTATGACGGCAACACCAATCAATCAGCTCTTAGATATCCCGCAGATACTTTCAAATTGACGCCTGTGTTGTACATCTGGAACAGCGAATCGCGAACGTCAGACGTGGAAACTACGCCCACGAACCGATACGACATGATGGCATCTGTACACCAAAGCTACAAGATATTTGCAAACTCCCGTCCAAACACGGAAGAGCATAGTAGACATGGCAGAAATGTGTGTGAGTTGGCGTCTATGGATGCTGTGGTCCGGAGATACCTCTTACAGTGTTACAACAAACCACCATCGAAAGTAAGGATATATCTGACATTAGGTTGTTTTTTGTTGGTTATATAACAGCATCGGTATGAAAGGTAATATCATAGCAAAATGGACTTGTATTCCTTTTAAACCGGTCTCCGTCATGTAGAGGTCATACCACCGGAATCAAGACTGGTAGGTAAATGGTTTCATGGTAACCAATTCCCTAAAAACATGGTTGTACACATAGCAGCGGTTTTTTTAAAACTTTCTAAACGGAGCATCATGCACAAAGATCCTAAATTCATTAAACGCGAAACAATCTTTGAACTGGATTACATAATTATAAATTATATACAAAGTACATGTACATAGGCCTACATGCACTTTTAGTTACGGTCATGCTATGGATTTACACATTATTTAGAAGATAAAGTTGAGATCGTATAATTAAGAGAAGGGAATGTTTAGGGTCGACGGCTATAAATAAGCCTATATACATGTATAACACTTTATAGTGGAATGGTCTTGTGCTACTTGTCCGAGAATCCTCTGACAGACAAGCTTGGGGTATCGATGGACTTTGTGTTTAAATCCAACAAAATCTCCGTCTAAACCCTTGTCCATCACAAGATTCTTGTACTACATGAATTACTTTCCGTCTTTTGGATAGTATTGTCTACACCACAGACAAGAACAATAACTTGTTTTTTATAATTATAATCCGCTATGTATCACTATTAATTAAATGGATTTATCATTTATAATGCATATAATATGTTATAGCATTACCTTTATATTAAACATTTCAGACAGACACATGGTTTGATCGCGTTTATACAGAACATTATTTAAGAACTGAAAAGGAAGCAGATGCACCGACAGACGAAATCCAGGATGCACCAAGCGTGGAAGAGCAAGTGCCATTTCGCAGAAAAATGGCCAAGAACATAAGAAGTGGCTTTCGGCGTTTACGTCGTTGGTATTCAATAAGAACGTTTTTTATTCAAAGAGTTTTGATGGCTGAGGTTCGACGACGAGTTCATCGGCAAAATCGTCATCAAAGTCAACAACGGAGGGATGAGTTTTGGCAGGAACAGGGAGAGGAGGTTTGGGATGAAGCTCAAGAGTTATAGAACATTATATAAGTATATAAAAGTTATATAATTATGGTGAGAGTGTAGAGGATGACCTCATCCATGCAGCAAATTGTTGTGCGTGTTGGACCGATTTCAAGGAAGAGCTGTGGTTATTCAAACGAAGATAGTAAAGTCAAATTATTTGAATGTATGCTAGATAGTCACATAAAATTAGATACCAGTATTATCTTTGTTATGTTTATCAACGGTGATAGAAATTGTGAAAGTAATATCAGCATAAGTATGTGGGAATGTGTATATAAGGCTGTTAAATCTAGCAAAGGGAGAACTGTGGTTGTTGAGCTGCAATGCTCATTGAAATTAATGAAAAGAGTATTATTTATGGATGGATATCATCCAAAGGAACATGTTTGAAAATATTGCATTGTTTTCTATCAACAGTCATACATTTGTTTACTTTTTTGTTTATACCTTGTATTAGTTGTACATAGAAGATATGTGATGATGTAAAGCGAATGAGGTTTCCAAAATGTAAAATGGAGGGAATAAAATTAATGACAATTATTATTTGAATGTCACATTTTTCATGTATAGCGATTTTTTTCTGGATTTTTACTTATAATTTTATTATGTCTACTTCTAACTGAAAATAGTTTTAGGAACTGTAGTAGTCACGGTGATGAAGTAAAGGAATGTAAAATCCAACAGAATGTCGTGTCTGCTTAACGTCACTCGCATCTAAATCGTGGTATTTTATATAACCGTGTGTCCATTTATTTGAATACCAGTATAATTATGTTCTATATCGTCACTTATTTATTTTCTATTATGTTTAGTGCACGGTTTCACATTACATGTAATTTTTTTAAGTTTAGCATTATTATAATTATGAGCAGACGACAAGGCAATGTGTTTTGTGTGATAAACATGGTCGCCTGTATTTGGTTTTGACGTTTAAATTATTGTCATATTATGCTGTTACATAAAATTAATATACACATAACTTATTTTTCGTCTTTTGTTGTCTTTTATTATAAGATTTATTATATGTTGTTGGTGCATTGAGCAATAATGAGACTGTACAGAAAAAGGAAAAATAGAAGTTTTATTATAATAATTTATAATGTTGGTGTTATTCACTAATTGCTGAATCAATCCAATACACCACGTACCGTAGGCTACATACCGTAAAACCTGTTTAGTCACAACTAAAAAGTCATAGTACACTCCAAATTGTGAAGATGTAATGGATGCTACTGTACATCTAATGCTCTATTAAGTTTGATAACTTACAGCAATAAAGAATTTGAATTTTGATGTGGCTAATAGAACTTGTCTGCACACATTTAAAACAAAAACAAAAAAGATATCTATAGGTGGAGTGCACTTTGTTCAAATGGTACCCCAATGCCGGAAATGAACTGATATTGTCGGGTTTTTGTGTCTTCTGTATGCTATAAAAATCAAGGCGTTACACCGTGTGTGTCAGCAGTCTACGGACTTCAGGTTGGTAGGTACTGGGTTCGAATCCCATTCGTGGCATATGGGATTTTTAATCCCAGTACCGACTCCAACCCCGAGTGAGTTCCCCGTAAGGCTCAATGGGTAGGTGTACTTCCACTTACACCGACCAGTGTCCACAACTGGTTCAACAAAAGCTGTGGTATGTACAGTTCTGTCTGTGGGAAAGTGAATTTTATAGGCCCTAAATACTGACCGTGAAGCTCTGAATACAAATATGGGAAGTGTCGAGTACATGTGAGAGAAAAGGAAGGTATCAATATACTGACCATCAAGCCCTGGATACATGTACGGCAAATGACCGTTAACATGATCTCCTCGGTGCTGTTGGATTTCACGACTTCTTGGATTCGGAAATTGCAGGTTGTTCTGCTTGGGAGCTGGAAATGCAATCGTATCTTGTGAAAAGGGTACAGGTTCAATGTGCCGGATATATTCTTCCAGTTCACCCAGCTGAATTCCAACATGGCGGAACGTTAGAGCCAGATCATCTAGGTTTGGTTCAGTCCGTCCAACTGAAAGAGAAAATGTTTTAAGAGGGTAAAAAAATGGTTAGGAAATTTTATTTGAGCAGATATGGGGACTAGATCGTCTATTTCAATCCCCTTTGGAACTAGTTAATTCACAATGTACCGGTACATGGACGTAGACAAAATCAACAATTGCAAAAACAACTAAAAAATCATTTGTAAAAAAAAATATTGGAAACAAGTGTCCTAGATTTATTGAATATTCAACAAGCTGCGAGGCAATACAGTTTTACTTGCACGAGTGAAGCAGTGTCTTCCTTCGCTAGCCTTTGGCGAGAGGAGAAAGACATTGAGTCACTAGTGAATGGAAAACCTTTTTTGCCGAGTAACGAGTTTGGTATTCCATTGCTTGTTGTCATGCTGAATTCATACATTTTTAAACAATACAGCCGACATTGACATTTTCTGTAGGCAGCTATCAACAACGAAAAACTTGTTTTAGGACACACCAAAAATGACCTAACAATAGTTTGACGTCACACAATGACTTATATCGCCCGTACGTGAGATCACAAAATATTGCCTCCCATCTCTTTGCCCATATGGGAAATAATAAATCACATTTCCTTACATTGTTCACTATAACGATGAGAAACCTTGCCAAGTTCCAACAGATATCGCTCTAAAACATTGGTAAGGAGTTCCAGTGGAGTTGACTGAGTGTTGTGCCAGCCGAGGTTTTGACAGAGTTGAGCAACACAAACTCGTAAAACGCCTCGGCAGTAGTCAGTTGCCATTGTCTGTAAAATAAAGAAAATTATTTAAGCTTGTATGTTACAACTACAAAATTTAATACATACAATTAAGTACCTTTATGTACTGAGATAACCCATACATATGTTACAGTAGCTATCATGCTTTTAACAAATATGTAATATTCAATTGTATGTCATATGTAGACAATAAAAAATAATTCATTAATATCCAATTCATACACAGTGCTCGGCCTGGGTCGGATATTTTTATCGCCACTTTGACAAATATAAATCGCCACATTGAATATTTTTTCGCC
>JAULBR010082842.1:0-13624 GCA_032355825.1 Melanodrymia aurantiaca
TACCAATGTGGATAATTTCTCAGTGAGAAATTATGATATTTATTTCCCCGGTTAGAATGCCTGCTGGGGTAATAAATTGAATTAGAACATGTTTAACGGCACAAATTATAGATTGATAGAATTATTTTATTACACTTTAGCAGTCCTACTGCATTATACTTAAGTCATGACCTTCATTTGCTCATCTTTCCATATCTATTTAGATATAAATGACATTCCATTTTTGGCATATTATGGATTTATTGAGGAGAGTTACTCCTTGTCTGGCACCATTTCAGGAGAGTGATCTTCTTCTCACCGTGTTTTTGCTCATGGTGTAAACTGCATCCTTGCTGTACTCTATTTTTAAATGCTAAATCGTTAGCTGTTGATGTTGAATTGTAGAAACTTTATATATATTATACTACAATTTGTTTGAATCCTACTCATTGCTGTGCAGGTGATGGTAATATGAGTCAGGATAGCAATACCATAGAAGAGACGAGCATTCTGTCAATGACAACCGATGAAGGACTGGATATGTCACAGCACTTTACAGATTCAATATTCACTGGCCCAGACCTTGAGGCAGAGGGAGAAGAAATAGTTCGAGGTAAGAAGTATATGTGTGCAATTAAATATATATTATTGTCTCGTATCTTCTTTTGCAAAAGAAATGCTCACAGCATCAACATTTTTATTCATTGACTGTTTCTCAAAACTTATAATTGCTAGGTGAACCAAATGTGAATCGTTGATGATATATATGATCGTAAAATTTTATTTGTTTGGATCCATTATCTTAATGTATTTATAGCATCTCATAACATTAACAAAGAAGAAGTCGTCAAAATTAAATGTGTGAATTTTGTGTGTGCATGGAAGAGACAGGTGCATCTGTGGGATGAGATGTGGCAAAGGAGGCACTTTGTTTTTAGTCCTGTTGGCGTCCTACATCAAATTTATTTATCAAATTCAGATTCTCGGTTACGTATGCAAGACTCAATCATTGTTTGGGGATTCTGTTTAGCGCTGTTGGTGTCCTTTTTGTCTAATGTTGCCTATTAGCATCGAATGTTGAACATGCTACACTGGAACTAAATTGTGGTCTTAATGTGATGATTCTATATACAAATTTACATCTCAAATTCAGATTCTCGGTTACGTATGCAAGACTCGGTGAACAAGCTGCTGGACATGATAGAGCAGATGACGCTGCAGTTGCACGACGCCGAACAGACGAGGCAGCAACTCGTGGACGTTGTGGCCGCACACGCTCAAGACGTGGAGTTACAGCAGAACAGATGTGAGGATCTGGAAGATCGACTCGGATCGGTGGTCAGCGCTAAGGAATACTTGGCTCTCGAGCTCAGCAAGGCAGAAGGTTGGTGGAACTCTTTTTAATAATCAATGCTTTAACTCTTTTACCCATAGGTTTGTCGATTCTGTAGACGAAGATTAATCCAAAGTAGTATTTCTAGTGGTGGAAGGGTTAAATGCACTAGTTCAATGCTATATAATACGAGGGTTTGAGTGGAACGAGTGCAAATATTCCGACTTGTGTCCGAGTAGTTGAGTCCAGTTTAAACAATGATGACACTTCATATTCACGAGAAACTATCATATCCTGCTAGAAATATATGTCTACATTATGTGAATATTATACGACTTTTTTCTTTTTCTGTTGAAATGTAACAGCATGCATTGACTAAATGTGAATATTTGTTCAGTTTTCATTGTTATACCATTTTATCTTAATAATAAGATACATGGACAGTTAACAAAGTACTGTTGAAGTGATATTTTATGTGCACAGACAGGATAGCACACATCACAGTCTCTGATGTACCAGTTGCGGATCAATGGTTGGACAGTTGACGAATGGGTGGTTTGTAACAATAATGTACTTTGTAGGTTTGATATCCGGCTACTCGTCGGAGCAAGAAACTCTCCAGCAGCGGATGGATGAGATGGAAGAAAACCGACTGGCCATGATGCAGCAGCTGGAGCTGACTCAGAAACGACTTGATGACCTGCAGCAGTCTCAAGACGAGGTGCAGATGATGCGGGCCAGACTGGAGCGCCAGCAGACCATCCTACACGAGAACGTCGGGCAGGAAAGCCAAGGTTACACGACTTACGGGTTTTTACTCATTCCTTTTGGTGTCTTTGTTGGTGCTTACTTGATACGTGAATGGATAACAAGATGACCTGTGTTTAATAAACAATAACTGATATTCAATTTGAGAGATTTCTTTTTCAGTGATTCAAGTGTTCAGTTTGAATTGAAATCTACAATGTGTTTTAATTTTGTTGATGTTGTTTATTTAAGTTAAAATTTTATTTTTTATGTTTCTGTTATAAAAGTAGATTTATTTTACATTTGGTTATATTTTTTGACTATTCATGCGAGGGATGTTTAGCATTATTATTTTCATAGTTGTTTGTCACTAATATAAAAATGAGGGACTATTTCTGGTGTTACGATCAAAGTTGTCTTTGCACGAATTTCCATACTTTCATGTAAATATCCAGAAGATATTTATTTTTTCTTGATTTATTTTACTATAGACATTGTCAATTACTTTGCTATATCTTAATCAAATTGGATTAATCTCTATTAAACTTTTCATAATGCTCATTAGATGTATTTTTATAATATTAAAATAAGCCAAAATGCTAAAAGCAATACGTGTGACAAATAAGTCGGTAACAAGGGAAGTAACTATTTAGTCAATAAGCTGAGATTTAACACACATTGAAGTGTAATGATGTGTATTGTAAATGATCGGCAGTGTGTGAGGGGTCATCCATAACTATCAACATTTCTACACTGGGGGTGGGGGGGGGGGAGGGGGTTACGGTCTGATGTATGATTTTGATGAAATAATCAAATGAATGCAAAGAGTTCTAATTATATAATCATATTGGCGGATAGACAAACTGAATAATATGATTTCTTAGTTCCACATTCCAATTTTTGCCTGCTAGTTTTAATCCTCGTTTTAAATTTAGCATCATGCAAATTTGCTTTTTGTATGGCCTAGCTATAATAAAAAGAGAAAATACTAGTAGTTTTGTCCCATATTTCCTCCATGAAGGATTACAAGCCATATAAATTGACATGTGAGAAAATTCTGATAATTATGGGTGGCTCCTAAATAGAAATATGCTTTAAATCAATTAATTCAAGTAGCTGCATTATTTATGTCAATACGGTTGTTATTCCTTTAAAATCTGTTAAACTGTGGTAATTAAAAGTTCAATCATATTTACCGAATATATTGCTTTTGTTGTTATTGTGGTGGAGGAAAAGAATAATTTACAAAATAATGTTAAATTAAGACCTACGAATTGCTTTTAACTAATTTTTAGGTTCTCGTTTCTTATAAAGAATATTTTCTTTCAATAGTTTTCTGCTTTGTGAATGGCTCCGTTTCACAAACCCACTGACCTTTTTGGCAATTCTGCATTACATTCAGCATATGGAGTGATATAATTTCCAATGCTTTTAATCTATAAGTTCCAGCAAAACTTGTGCTTTAATGCCACTTAAAATAACGTATATGTTGGGGAAGCATACACCAAATGTCTTCAATTTTTTCTTCAAAATCAGCACTTTTTCTAAAAATGTTGACAAACCTATTTGGGTATTGTTTTCTATCATTAAATAATTATGTTTTAATCAATTTACCATTAACTATATTTAGGGAATGCAAAATGAATCTATGTTATAAGAGATGTGATGGGTTCGGTGTGGGTTAGAATTAATGTCTAAAGATATCACAATATGTATGTATGACATACTGTCCTTGTGGAAATTGGTAACTTGAAGGATACTTTAATCTGGTTAGCCCAAATCCTGGTTCCATGGTATGGTTTTACCCTGGCTTGCACCTACCCATTGTTGCATTAGTTAGTTAGTTAGTTTTCCACACTACAGTATCTACTAATGTTTCTGTGAGGCTCTCGAAAGATTTTTCAGTAACATACACAGAAGCATGGTTACCCTGGTGACGTAATTGAAGATGATGTTTGGACAGGAAATTATAATGGGTTGAGGTCAGGTAGCCGAGGTAAGGGAAATTACTCTATTGGGATTGGATTTAAGCTTGTTAGACATTGGCATATCTGGAAAAATATATTGATTCCGTATTAATAAAATGATTTTCAGGCACAAAATACGATCATTGATTAAGTTTGTTCAAAGCTAAATGTCTTGGGGCTTCTGCTTGCACCGCTTTCTGATCCATACTTTGCTGCTTGAGGGAAACATGGCCATGGTTATTTCTCCTATTCATTTCTAATTTCTCCCACATTTAACTTGTTTGCATGGCGGTAATGGGTTTATATTTGAAAATGATCAACCTGCACTGTTTGTATTAGTAGGAACTAGGATAGTATATCGATTATATAGCAATATATATCAAGTTGGATAACCCTGTCCCTGACTCATCAACCCCAACCCTCACCCACAAAACCCCATCCACATTTTCTAAAAAGTATTTTTCTGTATATATTTTTCGAATAAATTCTTTTTTTAGCAATATTTGTGCAAATCATGTTATGTATACATGTAACAACCGATTTGTTTCATTGTTTATTTGGTGATATTATACATGTATTTGTCTATCTTGTTATAAGATTTGTATATCAAGTAAGCACCAACTATTTTATTTATTGTATATTATTTTATTTTAATGTTGTAAGACACCCATTATAATATTTAAACTAATGTTTCTTTTTTGATGTTGTGGATATATAAATTCATGGAAGTGTATCTTTTTGAATCGATGGTGAATTACTTTCATATTATTATTTCTGGTTTTTTAATCAATTTTATTTTGCACTTTGACTTAATTGAATAATATTGACAGACTATGTTACCTGATTGGCTTATCATAAAGCAATAAAATGTATAAATAATAATACACATATTCTATTTTCGATACTCGTATAGATTTGAGCTCGTTTCAGTTGTGCAGCAAATCAATATACATAGATTGTTCTATTCAAGTTTGTCTTTTTTGCAGCAATTATTTTCCATTCTCGCTTTTTTGTAAGGATAATGTGCATGTTTATATATCATAAAACTAAATTTTCAGGAATATTAATTTACAATTACTCACAATTTTTATTATATTAATAAACCCATATATCTGTGTGAATGCTTAAGTTTATTTAATCAATAATCCATCTTTATTGCGATCTATATTAATGTATAGATTATCAGTGTGCAATTTGTTTTTAAAATTGTGATTAGCATTTTTTTTTACTGGATGGGGAATGAAAAATCAACTACTGGAATTTGATTAGCAATTATATAAAATGAGTAATAATATTGCATCGCCATTATTAAAACAGTAATGTGAAAACTAAATAAAATCAAAGCATATAGATTAAGTTTCCAATGAATCTGAGAACATTGTCACCAATAAATTGTTGTGGCCAGAAATTGCTTAGTTTACACAAATGGACTATTTTGGAATTCCCAAGTCTTTTTTTGAGAATATTTCCATCACGCATGAATTACACTAAAGGGGATCGGTCACTGATTTTGGCGCCAAATATTTCCGCTCTATTGCACCTGCTGACAATAAATAGTACTGCTTTTCTGAAAAGATATTTGTGCGACGTGTAACAAGGAATTTTATGTAATCCTTTCTGTTGATGTTTAGAATCATATAATGAATGTTTGCAATTATCTAGATAAACAAGGACAGTGTTTTCTGATTGCCAACGTAAAGTTTAGTTGCGTAAAACTCACTTCACTCTTATCGTCTCGTCATTAAAAATAAAAAGAAACAGAAAGATACAAAAAATGACTAAGCAACCACAAACATCAACAATAATATATACAAATACACAGCATGATAACCACAACTTGCTCTAAATATGTCAAAATCAGTCGAGGGTTGTAATGTTTTAATATATGTATCTTATATATTATGTATTAAATACTGTAAAATGGATAATATTCGTAACTGTAAATTTTCACGATTTCCAAAAAACGATCAACTCGCGACATTATATTTTGGCGTTGCAAAAACAGCACTGTTGTCTTTTTAATTGTTACCATTGCTAGTAATTATTCACGCAATTGTAATTGTCATGGTTAAATGAAAATCGTGAAAATGACAGACACACGAATAGTACCAGTTTTACAGTATTACTACCATTGACATCATAAAATTATTACTGTTTATTTTTAACAATTTCTGCAAAAAAAGCCAATTCCTATTCCTGTTAGTTATTTTGTATTTATTTATGTTTGGCAGATCTTCAGTATACGTTGTTATATTTCACATGCACTGATCACTGCACCTGCATGTACAACCAGTTGACTCTATAATTCGTTTCATGCATGGTTTACTAACTGTAGAATATTGTTAATGTACAGTGGACTCGTAAACAGGCAATATTCTCTTCTAGAATTCTCTTTGAACTTATTTTATATTATTGTCTTGGAGGAAAGGAATAATTTATAAAATATATCTCATTTAAGCAATCCGCTATAGATTAAATTATGATTAATTATCCTGTTTAAACATTCCATTGTGCATTAATACATGTATATATTCAGTGTTTTTTATGCAGTCCAATGTAGATTAACCCATATTTATCCTGTTTAGACAATCCACAATAGATTAATTATTTGTTTGCTTAGTCTACTGTAGATTAGTTCTTACCTGCCTTAGACCACTGTACACCTGTACATTAATCCATATGTCTGCTTAGTCAATTGTGTTGTGTAATTCTAATTTATCAGTGTAGTTTAATACAAGCTTAATGTAATCATCATAATACATGTGTGCTTTTTCTTGCTTAAATATGACGTTGTACGCTTTCTGTGAGCAGTGTTACTGTAGTTTACATCCATAGTGTAGTGTTCTAATATAAATGCATAGTGTTCTTCACATGCAAGTCATATGTCCTCACATGGCTTCAGATTTGTACTTCTATTGTTTGTGCATTAGTATTTCTCTTTACACTAATAGATTAACACTAATAGTACTAATACACAAGTATAATGTAGTTAACATGCAAGTCATATACTCTTACCCAGCTTCAGATTATCAAGGCTATAGGTTGTGCATTAGTATTGATGACCAAAGCAAAACCTGCTGAAAACTATGTTTTAAGTATTTGATGTGATATGCTTGAATTATTTAGCACAGTGCATACATGTATAGCATGACATTGTCTAGAGCTGTGTCTGACACTGGTGCATGATAAGTTGCTTTTCTGTATGCAGAAGTGGATATCCGCGAGCAAACCGAGCCAGTGCCTGGTGAGAACGACCCAGGTTGGTCTTGACTAAATACACCGCAGTGCTCCAGATATCATCCATCTAGCTATCATTAGCACTTTCTTAATCGACACGTACAATTCTCAAATTAACATGCTAATTTTCGTCTTTTCTCCACCCTATTTTTAATGGGTTTTTTAATTAATTAGAAATTACATTAATTAAAAACACTGTTTTTATTTTATTATGATTGTATTTTATTTTTAATTGCTTATTTTTGACAACTGTTTTGATTATGCTATCTATGTAAATTAATTTTTTTTTTTTTTATTGGTGTGGATATATATTTTGAAAGTACGATATTTAAATATGAGTCATAGTATATAGTAAAATTTACTATTATGTTTTAGTTTTTTGTTAAAAGTATATCTGGAGCACTGCTTATTTTATCAATAAAATTAAATTAAAAAAATATATCAAGTTATATAGTGAATGACAAGAGAAATGGCACAACACAAAAATGATTTTGAATTAAATAATAGATGTTAGATTTTCATTAAAAAAAATATCTTAAATTTTGTTTCATTAAAAAACAACATTGTTTTATCTTTGTGTCTTGAAAAGAAAACTTGACTGAATCTGTATGTGCCATTGGTCGTGTCGTGACTATAGATCTATACAGATTATCATACAATCATCCAAAAACATTTTAAATTATTAACACACATCTAGCATATACACTGTATGTTATTTCATATTTTAACTTTAAAAAAACCCAAACATTTTAAGCTTTTATTTTAATTATAACCTACATGTAATTTAATATGGTTTCTTTCTTATAACTGTTGGAAGTTCAAATAGCGCATCTATAAATGTCTCATGATCATTCTGAACGTATCTTGTAATGATCTCATCATTCATCATCAACCATTCTTAAATTTGTCATTTTTCTATCATTTATATTTAACTCTGAGCACTACTATAAATCAAGTTTTCTCAATTATATATTTTTTTCTTTAAAAAATCATGTGCTACACTGTATATGGAATTCTCTGTATAGTTCTTCCAAATTACCGGTAATATTAATTATTGTTTACATAACAAGAACAAAATTCTTTCGATTTCAAATATGTATTGAAAATTTTCGTAGTAAAAAATTAATTACAGAAAAGGTTAAGTGTTTTATGTTGAGCCTAAAGAATGATAATTTATCAATCTGAATTATGGATTTCAGTATAAGAATTATTATGCAATCTAAACCATAAAATCATTAATATAACCAAATGTGCATCTGCACAAGGCAGTCAAAGGAACATAACAAATCGAAGATGGCATGTACCTCTGAATTACAAAGGAATGATGACATCCAGTGTCCACGAATGATGAGCATATCCTGCCCTACCAGTGGAACCAAATAAAAGCACAGTATACTTAAAATTATTCATAAATTATCTGTACTTTTTGTCAATGAAATGTAATGATTTAACAAAAATATTACATGCTTCGTGTTGCTAAAATTGAATATTTGTCAGTCTGTGTTGGCCTCACAATCCAGTTATTGCTCTTATTGCTATCGTTGATGCTTTAGATATATTCTCAGTACATGTACTTGTATGTTCATGTGTTAGAGGTAATGGCTATACGTGTATAGATTGTAATTTAGCAGTTTAGTATAGATGCTTATATTTACTTTGAAGATTAGTTATCTGTTCAGTCCATGCATCATGCAGGTATTGGTAGCATTAAAAACAGTTTATAGCAAATAAATATTTCTACTCAAAATAACATTACACCATGTAAAGAATTCAAATTGAAATAAAAAAATTTAGAATTTTTTTTCTTTATACTGCAAACAAGCTTAAATAAATTAAATTTGTCACTGTAACTTTAGTGTTTTAACATTGATGGCTTAAACTCTAGTGAATTGCTTTGTAACATTGTGATGAATATTCTAACCAACGGTAATGATATGATGTGAAGTCATTGCTAGATGATTCACAATCTGCATAATGTGTGCCATTTGTGGAAATTGTGTCTGTCATTTTGCATGTTAACTGTTTGCAGTGCTTTCTTGTTGACCGTGTGTGATTCACATCGACTTTTGCACGTAGTACATTTAGATATTAGCACCATGCAGCAAATTGCAGTTCAACATTTAATTTTGAATAAATTCGTGTTTTATTTCTGATCATGTTATAACCATGTTATTTTGTTTATTTAGAAAAATGCTTAACTGTAGCTTAATTGTATATTGTTTTTATTTATTTCAGAAAATCTATTACACAAGGTGGCGTTAAAAAGTTTCAAATTTGTTTAGGGAAAATGGATAGGAAAACTAAAGTTATGAACAATCAAAACATTGGTTTAGTCAATACTTACATTTAAAAGTTTAAAATTATTTCCCCCATTTTATATTTTCTTTCAAGTTTAAATTTGGTTAATAAGTGAAATAAACCTTCATCAATCATCTTTCATTCCATTTGTCATGTTTTTATTTCATTTCAGGACATAAAATTCACATTATGCGAGATCATCATTTTTATTGGATCTTTTTGTGTGACTTCATCCAGGACATTTGTCATACAGTAACATGTAGGCCTATTTAGTCATGATGTACATTCATATATCATCTAACTCTTATTATGTGTGTTATCTTCCTTGTGACAGCTATCGTAACCGAAGTGAACAACCTAAACGTAATACCTTACATTCATTAATAAACGTACTCATGTAAGATGTGTTACCTCCCTTGTGACAGCTCTCCTGACGGAAGTGAACGAGCTGAACGTGGAGAAGCAGAAGCTGGAGGAGCACACTCAGCACCAGCTGCACACCTTCAACGTGCGCGTCCAGGATCTCGAGTCCGTCTCCGAGGACCAGGAGAGGCACCACGAGAACGTGCTTGAACAGTCGAGGCAGGAGATCGAGGACCTCAGAATGAAGCTGGACAAGGTCGAGAGACAGCTCAAGGCCAACAAGCAGTTCATCGATGTAAGTCATACAATATTTATAATAGATAATACAATAGTTGGTCATAACTTATTTACGTGCTTACTGGTATATCCAATTAAGGTTCAAGCACGTCTGTCCTGGAAATGTAGTCGAGCTGCACTGGTGTAAGTGGTAGAAATTGAGACTTGTGAAGCACTCGCTAGATATTAAAATGTCATCACTCGGCTATAAATAATCATTCTTTTGTACTTGCAATAGAGGTAATTGTCAGTGATCCTAGGCTGACACAATGTGGTTGCTATAGCAACTACAGTCATATTTGAATATGAGCGGGAAGTAGCTCGGCACAATACCATCCAACTGAGGTTGGTAAGATTGATGGTTCAATCCTCCTCAGTGGAGCTGTTGGGTGATTTCTGGTTCCAACCCACAAACAGCAAAAAGAAGTGTTGTTAGTCACCACTAAATACAACGTGCGTATTGAAAGAAAGCCTTTGATTTGCACTATGTAATAAAAAAGGTTACTGAATGTTTGATAAGTAACTGACTATAAGTAAGTTAATGAATGTTTGACCTCAACAGGAGCAGACGGTGGAACGAGAACAAGAACATGAAGAGTTTGAGCGAGACATTGACCAACTGCAGCGACAGTTACAAGACAAAGCAAAGCAAGGCAATACAGAGGGCAGACTTCAAATGGAGGTAAGTTAATGTTACAGTAGCTAAATAAAGAGGAGAAAATGTGTTTGGGATGCTATGAGGTTGCAGGAACATCCACCATATTGAACTGAAATATATAAATATATTGGTATTACTCTGTTTCAGTCACTACGTATGTTAAGCTACATATTCTAAAGAGTGCAAATCTTCCCTACTACATTTTTCAAATTCTGAGGTCTATTATATACTGGCAATATTTATCTTTCTATTTTTGTTCACATGTTTTCAACATTTAGCAGGAAATAATCATACGAATCACCATATAAGTGTTTTCCAGGTAACTCTGTGCTATTTCAAACCTCCCGAAATGACTATTCAGTTGTAAAACCACTGTAGATCTTGACTGCAGTCGGAAGCAATCATTTGTGGTATATCTTTCAGGTGCAGGAATTAATGGAACAGCTTCAGAATCGCATTGACAATCAAGGTGAAATCTTGCTAAGAGCTGAGCAGCTACGGAAGGACCTGCAGGATAAAGAGTTGTCTGCCGTCGAGCTGAAGGAATGGGTTGTACAGCTGGAGCAGAACCTAGAAGACAAGGAACTCATTGAGAAGCAGCTTAGACAGGTACAACAAGACTTCGATGTTGAGTTAGTCAGTTAGTGATACCTGTTCTAGACATGCAGTGCAGCCATCTTAACTGCCTGCCCAGAACAGAAGTTAGTATTAGTATGAGAGAGGAAATCTGCTACTCTGATTTGATAAGCAGCAAGGTACCTTTTATATGCACTTTCCCATAGACAAGATGGCACAAACCAAGGCATTTGTTTATACCCTACACAGCGTAGGCGTATTTTGATGTAAAACAATTCTATTTGTATGATTTCCCATATCAACTGATCAGGCCCGTTCAGTGGCAGTAAAGGGAGGCAATTTCGTACAGAACTCATCAACTGTCTAAGACAGTTCTGTTTAATACTGTTGCCAACCATTCAGCAATAAACATTAACACTTCCTCTCCTATCAAATAGTTTGTGGTTTGCAATTTCCTTTTGAGTAACAAGCAAATTTCGTGTATCGATGTTTAAATTGCGATAAAGTATATTGATAAGTTCTTTACTCATTTAAAACAAAAAGTTTTGACGTTTGATTTATGAGTAGAACGACAATGTATCAATATATATTCTACTTCAGAAAATTGAAAGCCTCGAGTCGGAAATTGCCCATCTACCGGAATCTGAGTTTGCAGACGACACTGCACCGCAACCTGCAGTGGATCAGTTTGGAAGTCCAAACATTCTGTCTCCTGTGCGAAGACCACCGGCTCACAGAATTATGACACTCGAAGATGAACTGAAAAAGTACAAGAAAACTGAAGAGGTATGTAGTGATGCTATTTTGAGCTTTTGTCCATACAGTCCAAATTAGTAATGAGTATAGTTATTATTAGAATCAATCCACAATCTGCCTTATACTTATTTTCTGTCCCACTCCCTAAGTATCTTTAAAGTCGCTGGGAGCAGGGTGTACCTCAACATAAAAGGGTTCACCTGAGGTTCGATAGATCCTCCTTAGTGGACCTGTTGGATTATTTCCCATTCCAACAAATGATCCACGACTGGTCCATCAAAGGCTGTGGTGTATATGGGAAAGTGCACATAAAAGATCCCATTCTGCCATTCGAAGAAGAATAGCCAATGTGATGGCAGCAGGTTTCCTCTGTGACCGTGTGTCGATATAACCGTGCATTTGACATCCGATAACCGCTGATTAATAATCAATGTGTTCTAGTGATATCGTTAAATAAACAAACTTTATATTTTTTAAAGTCTCTGGTTCCCTTTTAAGATGTCGCATATAGGTGAAATAATCCTGAAGCGACTTTAAACTTCAAATCGTTCATTCATTCCCTTTTAAGATGGATGCCATAAAATGTGTGTATTACGTTTGACTGTTTGGTCTGTCGCAGGACCTGATGCTTGAGAAAGATGCTCTACAGAAGACGGCCCAGGAACAACTCTTGCAGATCTCCGCCCTCAGGAACCAGCTCGACGACATGCGGCACTACGGCAGTGAGGCGAACGGCAACAGCCAAGCCACGCACACAGCAGAACTCCGCGAACAGCTTCACTCATCTAGAGAGACTCTAGAGAAGAAAGAACAAGAGGTATTTACAGTACTCGATCAATAGTTTGCTACTCAATTTAGAGACATTTTTACAATTTATTTCTATTGAATTACAGTGGAACCTGCTATAAAGACAACCTCTATATAACAACATTTTGGCACTTCACATATTTCACTTCTGTACATAGTTGTATGTATTTAAACCTCTATATATAAAGACCACCCCTGTATAGCAGCAATTTAACACTTACGATATTTCACTTCTGTACGACAGGCTTGACTACCCTAATTGAGGACACAATTGTTAGAAAATATTTCTGTTAAAGTTATCATAATTTGACACTGAAACATCTCATCATTAAAGGTATCGTATTTTGACACAATAATCTCGTTTTGATGCAGGTTTCTCTGATGGAAGAAGAGGTGGAGCAGTGGAGAAAGCAGTTCGGTGACCGGGAAACTGAAATTAAGAAACTGTTAGCCAAGCTGGACAATGCACCACTGTCTGCGTCATCTCCTACACCCGAGAGTGTCGACAGGCTGAGAACTCTGGAACTGGAAAACGAAACTTTAAAGGTAATACTGTAATTCAGGAAATTAACGCGACATTAAATTATCGCGAACCGGCGACCTCGGACAACATCGCGACATGTAATT
>JAULBR010082853.1:0-13620 GCA_032355825.1 Melanodrymia aurantiaca
CAGTACCTGTCAGGTGTTTGCCATTACAGTGTAATTTACAGTTGTTTGTAACACCTGTTTGTGTGTTGACAGGTAACCGACTTGAGTCTACAGTACCTGTCAGGTGTTTGCCATTACAGTGTAATTTACAGTTGTTTGTAACACCTACTTGTGTTGACAGGTAACCGACTTGAGTCTACAGTACCTGTCAGGTGTTTGCCATTACAGTGTAATTTACAACTGCCATTACAGTGTAATTTACAACTGCCATTACAGTGTAATTTACAGTTGTTTGTAACACCT
The DNA here is from genome assembly GCA_032355825.1 of Melanodrymia aurantiaca. Taxonomy (NCBI): domain Eukaryota; kingdom Metazoa; phylum Mollusca; class Gastropoda; order Neomphalida; family Peltospiridae; genus Melanodrymia; species Melanodrymia aurantiaca. The sequence continues at coordinate 283 of JAULBR010082853.1, forward strand.
GTTTGTGTTTACAGGTAACTGACTTGAGTCTACAGTACCTGTCAGGTGTTTGCCATTACCTTGCCCAACTAGACATCAGCGGCTGTTATCTAGTCAGGTGAGATTACTTTCTTTTGTTAATTATTTGCAAATATATTACGACTTATTAAAATTCAAAATTGTATACTGATATACAGTGAAAATGTAACACCTGTCATGCGTTCAATAACACGGGCGTTCTGCTACCAATACAAACAATTTGACTGGTACGAATCGTGTACTATCACATCACATTCATTTAATGTACATGTAAACACCGGAGTCAAAACGTTTTGTGTCGGTAGCAGAACGCCCGCGCTATTGAACGCAAGGTAGCTTTGAAGTTGGCAGGTAAAGTATAATACGATTTAATGTAGATTTGAAGGTGTAAACTTCATCTATGCATATAAAATACATTATGAAAAACCAGAGATTCAATTTAAATAATTGGCATAATCAATTTTGGATGTCAATTAAAGACAATAATTATGTCCCAAAATCTGTGCTGCATTTCCATAGAGCATCAGTAAACAAACTATATTTCCTGTGACAATGTTATACCGAATGTGGCTAATATCATTAAAATACTAGTGTGAAAAATGTAAACCACAAATAAACAAAAAAGTATACAAGCTGTGGATAATTTTTCGTTTAGATAAAGGTAATAAATGCTGAGTGTTGCTCTTACTTACGTATCCTCTCCATGTTATAGAGCACACAAGATGAGTGGTGGCCTAGCACAACATAAATCGTTGACTATTGGTGCCACACAATATCAAGAAGTTTTCACATGTTACTTCAGTTATAGGTTGCCCAGTGATTTGTTCTGTGTATTCAATGCTCTCCTGCATAATCATGTTGAGCACATTCTTCTGCGAGTAAACACTAAGTAATGGTCATGTGCCTCTAACATGCTTAGAAATGTTGGCTGTGTGAACTACTTACTGCCTGTATGCAATGTGGCCTCAGGCTGAGCAGATCAATTGTTATATTGACCAAAATTAGGGGATATGCATAATACACTGTATGTCGAGCTAAGGGACCATTTACAATAATGATTATTAACATTATCATGAGCATATAAACCATAGGTTGTGGGGGGAGTGGCATTAGAAAAAAAATGACAGACCAAAATTTATTTTCAAAAAAACCAGTGGGTGTCGATTGATAACATCAGAACTGTAATGTATTTTCTTTTCAGTGACAAAGCTATGAAATATCTCCGAAAAGGATGCAAAAAGCTACAATTTCTTACAATGTTGTACTGCAAAGGAATTTCAAAGTAAGGTTCATCCCAAATACCATGTAACTTCTTGAGATGGATTGACTCAGGTCTGGTTATGTGAGTTCACATAATATGCTTTAGAATTTATGAGAAAATCTTGTTTGATCCATTTTGGTTTTGGGCGCAATAAGCACATACACAGCTACTTGTGCGTATTGTAACGAGTGTGTAAGTCTGGTCAGATATTCTCAAGATATAAATATGCCACATCATAATATTTTTATATCGTTTACTAAAAATCGAGTTATAATATTATTTTAAAAGTTATAGGATAAATAGAATTCGCAAGTCATATTTTTTTTAATCGAGCCTCGAGAAATACCAATTAACCCAGACGTGTTTGATATTTTCCATAATAAAAAAACAAAAAGATGAATACGCTACATACATATATCTTTTCATTGTATAATCTGTTTTAGGCATGCTGCGCAGAAGATGGTTCGGCATTTGGATCATGTGGTGTACAGTTCTGATGATGTCCCATCTTACTTTGGCTACCACAGCTGAAGAAATAACAGTCCTACACAGCATTTCAAAGCACAAAGCTTGATTAGATTAAAGGGAATGTGTCATGGGCTTTTAGCACTAAATATATATATTCTGTTTCACATCTGCTATTAGATGAATAAAAGAAGAAAAAACCAATTTACTTCTTAATCTAAATTAAGGAATTACTTTATTAAACAGATAAAAATATACACACGTATTTAACAGTTTGATTTAATGTAAAATTGCGTATTACAAAAAAATGGGTATTATTCGTGTGTATGTAATTTTCACATTTTTCATGTTTGTAATGTCACCAAGAAAATCACAATCATGCAAATAATTACTATATAGTAATGAAATCTATTAAAAAAGAACAATGGTTTGTAACGTGAAAATTACATACTGAGAGGTGATAATGTTTTCAAAATTGCTAAAATTTGTAACCATCAGAATTTCTCTTATAAAAATATCACGACAAGAATGTCTGTGTATTATTTGAACACCTTAACATGTTTAGACATTTGATGCCAAAACAATGTCACATGTTCGTAGTACGGTAAGAACTAAGTTTACTGGTTGTACTTTTATGACAGCCAATCAGAAATAGATGTACTTTTATGACAGCCAATCAGAACGAGATGTACTCTTATAACAGCCAATCGTAAAACAAATGCCAAGGGGACTAACGAAGAGGACTAACGATAAATATGAACCTTATTATGCTGGACCTCGTAGGTAATAAATATTATTTTTATCCTATAAAGACAACTCCTTTGAAATTTAAACTCTTACATTTGCATACAGTCTGAACTCCAAAACATGCCTGAAAATACAAGTTGAAGCAAAACATTTAAATCTGCAGAATTTGAATCTATTTGCAACAAACCAATAGCAAGAACATTGTCTATTTCAACATTCTTATTTATTTTAAATATACAGGATGACATATGGATTTGTTAGTGCTGCTGGTGCACATGGAAGTTTTAAATGTTCAGCAAATCATCAAGTGTTCAGACTGTGTTTTTCAAAGTGGAAGCAATGTCTGCTGGTTATATTGGCAATACAGATTGCAATAGGATTATACTATAGTCTTTTAGAAACATCGTTATCGTTGACAAGTATCTTAATTATAGAAGTATATACTAATACAGTGAAACCCCTCTAAACCAGACCCTCAGTAAACCGGAATTCCCTCTAAACCTAACATATTTCAAAGTCCCAAACAGCCTTAGGTGCTGTATTTAAATCTCAGTAAACCAAACGCTCCTCTAAACCGAGCATTTTACTCAGCCAAGTGTGTTCGGTTTAGAGGGGTTTCACTGTACATGTATATACAGACATTCTAGTTATAATGTTTGGTGAAGATTTATTTAATATCTTATGATTTTGTACATATAATCATCATGACTATCTTTGTTCCATTTCGACATAATGACAGATGTAGATTATCGATTTAACATCAATCAAAGAACTTTATGAGAGTATTTAAGATTCGAGTTAATAATAAATCATGTAAGTGTAGTATTTAGTTTTTGCCCTGTGTCATTAAAAAAGTTGGAGCTATGTCAAAAATAGGCTTGTTAAGACAATTGATATTTATCAAATATATATATTTCCAGCAGATGAATCAGCAAACAAGTATAACAAAAGTGATGTAAATAACCTCTAGGCATTTTGTTTATTGTTATATATTTAATAATGTGTACATTTATACATAATGTTTCATATTGTGAGGTAAATAAATTATTGTTGTATTCACCACTACTTGTGTCTTGTGTTACCTGGTGGGTTATGACTAGTGTTACAAACACATGTATCTATAACAACACATGGCTCGTGGGGTATCACCTGTGACCACCTCCTGTGCCCATACCAATACATGTATTGTATCTGGTGGGTTATGAATAGTGTTACAAACACATGTATCTATAACAACACATGGCTTGTGGGTTATCACCTGTGACCACCTCCTGTGCCGATACCAATGCATGTATTGTAGCTGGTGGGTTATAACTAGTGTTACAAACACATGTATGTAACTATAACAACACATGGCTCGTGGGTTATCACCTGTGACCACCTCCTGTGTACATACCAATGCATGTATTGTAGCTGGTGGGTTATGAATAGTGTTACAAACACATGTATGTAACTATAACAACACATGGCTCGTGGGTTATCACCTGTGACCACCTCCTGTGCCCATACCAATGCATGTATTGTAGCTGGTGGGTTATAACTAGTGATCACAGCATGTGTTTATGACCATACCAACATTATATAGTATCTGGTGGGTTATTAGTATAACTGACTATTGACTTCTCCATTGTATCTGGTGGTTTATTACTAGTGATCATGGGGTAATCATGTGTCGATAGCAATGCATGTCGTGGTATCTGGTGGATTATGACTAGTTACCACATCATGTGTCCATACTAATGCATATATTGTAGTATCTGGTGGGTTATGACTGAAAAAACACTTATGTGCACAAGTGGGATTCTTTAAAATGAACATCAAATTAACAGTGTTTATGATGAGTACTTTCCAACTGTTCGAAGTCATGATGTTCAATTGAAAATTAGCCTGTTGTGCACTTGAGGACTAAAGATAAAGATAAAGTTTGTTTAACGACGCCTCTCGAACACATTGATTATTAATCGGTGGTTATCGTATGTCAAATGCACGGTTATATCGACACTTGGTCACAGTGAAAACCCGTTTCCATCACATAGGCTACTCAGAGCCTACTCTTCTTCGGATAACAGCAGAGTATCTTTTATGTGCACTTTCCCATACAGGATAGCACACACCACGGTCTTTGACGGACCAGTTGTGGATCACTGGTTGGAACGGGAAATAATCTGTCGGGTCCACTGAAGAGGATCGATCCGTCCACCTATCAAATTTCAGGCGGACGCTCTTGCACTGAGCTACGTCCTGCTCCTTGGGGACTAAAGAACATATACAAACATTTAAGTGCAATGGTGGGCTTCAAACCTACTGCACTGGTGACCAACTAATGTGTACACTAATGTTTGTTGATGACCGTGTGATGTCTGGTGGGCTATTAGCCTATTACTATGGTGATCACCTCATGTATCCATACCAGAGCATGTCTTGTAGTAACCAGTGGTTTATTATTAACCACCTTATGTGTACATACATGTACTTATAACTGTTATCAGTTACCACCTCAAAGATTATCCAAATATTTTCATTTATCAATTTTAAACTCGCATATTGATTAATAATATTGTTATTTTATCAACTATTATTAAAATTGACCATTCAAAATCTAATAAGGGTATACATAAACACCATCCTTCCATTGTTTTGGCAACCGAATAGTCAATATAAAAATTTTACATAGTAGGCCTCCAAATAATCAGTGTTGTGAGATCCAAAGTGACTACAGAAATATTAGAGTTATGGCCCTTACCATATCCGAAAACCAAAAAATTGGAGAATATTACATGTATTTTAAGATTTTTATGTATTCTGAATAATAATCCATATATTGTCTCAATGTAATTATATACAATATGGCAAATATAAATACAGATGTTAATGCTATTCTTCTTTTGTTTAAAACAAAGGTAGGTTTATGTCCTTGAACAAAACATATCGTATGATACCCTGTTTTCGGACGAATTATGTTTTCGAATAATCGGGATATTACTTATATCCTAGTTCACCAACGGGTTACGTATTTGTTTTTGTTACACAGTCAGCCTTGGTAATCATAGTTTTATCTAGAACCATAAGGCCGAACAAAAAAAGTTTCTTGTTTCCTATTACATGTTGGAAAAATATAGTTAGGTAGGTAGGTAGCCTGGTAGGTAGGAAAAACATTTTATTTTGGAAAGTAATTTTATGTATCGTATGGTTATTAAATAGGTGTTGATAGGTGTTAATACTAATAATAGTATTAGTTTAGGAATATTTTCGTGAAAATCAATGTTATATTTAACATATGTTTTGGACATGTGAAAAAAGATTTAAGATCGGCAGGTTCAAATTAAGGTCGGTGCCATGATTATTATGATAGTGGGGAGGGTGTGTTAGGCCCTACCCATTACCTACGTGTGTAACTCGGTTATTTGACTTATTGTAAGTCTAAAGGACTTAAATTCAGTTGTCCGTTCCTGTAATTCATTCTATCCAATTTGTACTCGTTGATTTTACATAAAATTATAATACTGCTGAAATGTAAAAATGTAAGTGCCTGCATTATTGTAGTCCGATAGATCTTCCATTAAACATTTTCGTATTAGTTTAAGGGAAGATCTAACGGACTAGCATCATTTTATGTATAAAACATGTAAAATAGTAAATATTTATTTCTTTTTGTAATTAAATTAATAGAAATACAAAAAATAGAATTAGTGGTTGTCTATTACCTCACTTGCGATACATTCAAAACTCATTTAGTGTCGATTTAATGCTGGAAAAAACATGAATGATTGAATGTATTTTCTTTTATTATTTCAGATACAGCAGGCAATTAGTCTAATTGAGAAAATGCCAAATGAAAGCCGACAAGATGTCTGGCACTTTTGGAAAGAAGTTTCTAAAATTGTTAAGACAACTACAAAAGCAAGAATGAGGCCCATCAAAGCAAAAAAGAAAGTACAGCAGATTAGTCCTGAACCAGACATTATAGTGATCAAACAAGATGAAGAACTTGAACTGTCTATTATGCAACTGGAGGAGCAAGTGAACAGAGAAGAAGATCCTGGTGATCAGGATGATGCCAGTGACGTTAACTTGCCCATTGTCTTCTCACAAGACTTGGACAATCCTGTTGCTGTTGATAAAGAGCAGTCATTTGGCTATACACCGGACCTTCAACTATTGTATAGCTCTGTATATTCATCAGAGACAGCTGGTACAGCTGTTTATTCATCTAGCACTGCCAATGTATCTGCTTGTTCATCCGAGACTGCCAATACAGCTGTTTATTCATCTAGCACTGCCAATGTATCTGGTGCTGCCAATATAGCTGTTTATTCATCTGACACTGCCAATGTATCTGTTGCTGCATCTGGTGCTGCCAATACAGCTGTTTATTCACCAGAGGTTGCCAATATATCTGTGTGTTCATCTCAGGCTTCTAATGCTTCTGTTTTTTCATCGGAGTTGGCCAATACATCTGTTTGTACATATGAGGGTGTCACCACCCCAGAATGTACCAATGCAGCTGCAGATATTTCCGAGTACAAGGATTCCCCAACTTCTCTGCTAGACATTGTGCACGACACCTGTGAAGTGTATACCACGGACGGTATTGGTGCTGTTCTTGTGTCGACTGAAATACAACTGCATGTGGACGAAGAACAGGAACACAAAGGGCAACCAAAGAGAAAACGGGGCAGGCCGAAAAAGGAATCGAATATTTATATGGACGAATCTGAAACTAGTCTAGTACAATCCTTGCCAAGTACACCCAGTACAGGTATGAAAATTATATCATCCAGACCTAAGAGGACTAAGAAGGCCACAGAGTCTTCGATCTATTGCTATTCAGACGGTAAAACTAGACCAAAGGATACCAGTATTATGTCTGATCAAGATATGGATGGTTGGAACAATGATAATCATCTGTTTGATGGCCATCACAATGAACAGGAACACGTTGAGATGGGTGATAAGGAAAACGAGGCAGATGTCATCTCACCCAGTCAGAAGAACAAACGATTTAAGGCTGATTCTACGTTATGTTACGATTTGGGTCCAGTTATTTGTCCTGAGTGTGGCGTTCAGTTGGCTTATTCTTCTTCTCTGGCGGGTAAGAGTTCATGTCTGTACAATATGTGTTGATCATTTTCATATATATCCACGTGTATAAATTTGTATTAATATTTGTTACTTTTACTCATCTCATTACATTTAGCAGTGGTGCAATTTGACCCAAATCCTAATAATACAAGAAGGAGTCATAGTAATGGTCAAGAGAAATTCCAGGTCATGAAATTTGCATTTTCCAGACCTGGAAAGTCATGGAATTTCTATTTCTCCTCCAGGTTAATAATAGCATCAAGGTTCAATGTGGTGCTTTGATTTGATGGCCTTACAATAAAATTGATATTGAATTGTTTTCAGCATTCATCAAATGAAAGGAATACTATTAATTAAATCAACATGTATAATAATAATTATATGTTATTTACCCACGAGTTGACGAAAAACATAGTAATAATCTTGATTGGTTTACAGACTATTTTTTGTGTTCATCATTAAATGTAATAAATCTGACATGTTATAACGTTGTTGCAAATACTATGACACCATACTTTTGAGCAAAACAGTGCAACTACAGTCTAAAACAGTCAGGTTGGCAGTATTTTATGTTTATTTTTTGTGTTTCAGCTCACATGAGGAAGCATTCAGGAGCCCGTCCATTTAAATGTAGTTCTTGTGATAAAGGCTTCACAACCAAGGCAAACATGTTACGGCATGAACTTACCCATACCGGAGAGAGGCCATTTCAGTGTCCTTTGTGTGACAAAGCCTTTACAGAAGCCAAGTCGCTGGCGGTACACAACCGCACACACACTGGGGAAAAACCATACGAGTAAGTTGGCAAATGACAATCCAGCACTTTTTGCTGGACGGGTCACGTCATGGTTTTCAAAAATTACTTTAAAAATATTTAGTTACTTAACAAAATTTTCTTTCTGAGCCAGGAAGCCAGAGAGGGATTTTTTAATCCTAAACCGTGCTTCCTGGATCTGTATACCTGTTTGTTTTTGTTTGCCAGATAATCCATCACAGCAAAGATAAACATGTTTGTATTAATTTTTTTTCTATATGTTAGTTAGTAGTACACGTATATCCCTATTATGTAAAATGACAACTTCAATAAGCAATATTTCTTAATATTTCCGGCTTATTGCAGGGACATGTTTTCTTTGAATTTCTTTTATACACTGCATGCTTAGTTTATAGATCAAATGAATTTCCATACTGTAAAATGACAAGATGGCCACATTTTATTATCATGTTGATTCCTTATTATTTTTCGATAGGTGCAAATTATGCAATGCCAGTTTTCGACAGCGAGGTACTCTCCAGGCACACATCTACTGTCACACGGGGCACAAAGGTCATCTGTGCGACGTATGTGGGAAGGCATTTCGTCAGAAGACTCAGTTGCGAGAACACCAGAAGCGGCACACAAATAGCAAGACGATCAAATGTGATGTTTGTGCGAAGATGTTTTATGGCAAAGGTAATTATGCTTTAACTTAGATATAAAAAAAAGGTGGTTTTTATTTTTAATTGTCTTAAGAGGGATGTGTAAGAAAGTCTATAAACTTGAGGATAAACAAATTGTCACATGTTCTGTTTACAGAATCAGTGTTTCCTCCAGTATTCTTGTTAATGGTGGGATGTGATGGTAGCCACTGACTAGTTGTAAGAAAAGCGGTGGGAAAGAGATGGATGACCCACCCAAAAATGTTTTTGTACAGTCATTTGTTTTTAGATGTATTCTGGATTACATATAAATGTACGGTTTAACGTAGATCTATTATCTGAAAACATCTAATTTATTACCAAGTTCAATGAAAGTTGGTTTTTGCACCTTTTTATCATTTCATAGGCAGTCATGGAGGAGTGGGCTGCGCATTTTTTTGCTGTTGAAATATTGAAATTTCCAGCATTGGCGTGGTGAATTGAGAGAAACACAGAATAATTATCAATTACATATTTCAGTTGAATTATTCCGGCACAGTTTACAACACAGTGGTGCTCGGCCGTACAAATGTTCACTGTGCGAGAAGACGTTTACTCGACTGCAGTACCTGCGAGAGCATACGAACACCCATACTGGAAACAAACCACACGTGTGCAGGGAGTGTAGCATGGCCTTCTACGACATGGCCTCCCTATACAGACATCAACAAAAACACAAACGCCAAGTGAAAAAGGAACATATCGATACTGTGGACATAAAAAAAGAGCTGTTTGGATCTGAAGTAGTTATCGTGAATAACAACGCGACTGATGAAGACCTGCATGATTTGATAGTGGAAGCGTCCGAGGGTGGCCAGCTACAGGTGAGCCACACAATGAGCAGCCAGCTGCAAGCCGCGGCGCAGTCCATTATGGATGCAACTTCTCCAGTGGCGCAGGTTTATCAGATCACGTATGTTGATCAAGATGGTGACGATTTGGTGAGGAATTCTGTGTCGGATAATGCGCATATGTTACAAAATGTAGACTTCTCGGCTATGAATCTACTCGCCAGTGCAACACAACTGTCCATGGAACAGTAGAGCTGTTGAAGAGATGCTATCATGTGTGACAACTGGACACTTAGTGTAGCTAGTGCAACACAAGTGTTCGTGGATCAATAGCATTGTCGAGATTTCTTTATCAAGCGTAAACTAAGTGTGCAACTCTTTTCGAAATAAGATAACAATGGTGAAGATATTTCTTTATCATTTGTGGCAAGCATATAATGTGGTGAATGATGTGACATTATTTTTGTCGTCATTTTGCGTGACATGATTTACATTATGTGGATATACATAACATTTGTTTAAATGTTTTGTTTGTAATCATTATACCCAGCTTCAATGATGTCGGAGTATATGATTATAGTGTTTGCTTTGTCTATCCACTACGTTTCCACCGCATATCTCCTACAATAATTGATGTACGCTCATCAAACTTTGCGTCTATTAGTATTGTATGTTATTTGCCAAGTTGTTTAATGTTTTAACTGCCTAAACTGAGTGTCCAAAAGAATGAAATTTACAATGAATGCAAAAAGATAGTTTCGAAATGATTGAAAAATAATGTCATTTTGTGAAATTTAATCTGCAGTTTAGTTATAGATTGTAATATTAAACCATTAGCTAATGGTCAACATGTATATAAAACATATTTATAATTAGTTTCAAATCTATAAGTAATATGTGGATATATAAAATATATATAAATTATATACTTATAATTATGTATTAAAATGCATGTAAAAACAATTATTGTTTCATGTTCGTTGTTATTATTACAATCGTATATCCCCAAGAAGCCGGAGATTCAATATTATTTTAACTCCTATATCCATGAACAAAGATAGTTTGTTTAACGACGCAACTGGAACACTCAATTTACACTGATTATAAATCGGCGGTTATTGGACGTCAGATACATGGTTATATTGACACATGGTCACAGAGGAAACCTGCTGCCGCCACATGGGTACTCTTCTTCAAATAACAGCAAGGGGTCTTTTATGTGTGCCATCCCATAGACAGAATAATACACACCACGGAATTTGATAAACCAGTTGTGGATCACTGGCTGGAATGGAAAATAGCCCATAAAATGTTTTGCACTGTGGAGGATTGATCCCTCGACCCATCCCGCCACAGGCAGACACTTTACCTCTAGACAAGAAACCTTGGGGTGGGGAGTTGGTGGTTGATATTGTGGAATAACAAATCGTGAAATAATTGGCACATAATACAAATAAAATATATATTTTATTGCCAGCTCTTATTCAGAAAAGTGTGTCCATTAAATAAGCTTTCAGAGTTTTTTCTTCATTCTATAAACTAAGGTATATAAACATAAGTTAACATATTATTCACTATGGTAAATTCCAAAAACAATTGTAATTGAGAATGACCATGAAAGTAGTAGCTTAACAGTTTTATGAAATTAAGGCATTTTAAACTGTTCACACTATGTATCCCTGGGGCCGGTTTAATGTAGAGGTTATAACGTCACTTGCGACAGCGTTAGGCATGACTACACTACGATTGCATAAATGAAAATATCTGAGGACAATGAAGCGGTCACAGTGGTCAATTTAGTATCATGGCCGCTGTTGTCGATACACAACTGGCAGTGCAACCGTTAGGACAACGTTACACTATCGTCGCGTTAAGCAACACTCATTAGACCGGCCCCTGGAGTATTATGGAATGTATACCACGAACTGCTTATTCCTGAGATTGAAATATGGTCAAAACTAATTTGTATGGTTTACATATGTATATAGCTAAGTGCAGAAACATGAACAAATCAAAAGGAGAAAATAATTGTTTTGAGATGTCCATATATTTTAATACCCAATAGATATAAACTATTTATTTATTTATATATCTAATATTCTGGTTATTATGTTTGCATTATCTCAATTTAAATGAAAAGTGGCAAGAACAAACAACTTTGTTTTTAAAATGTTTACATGGAGCAGAAAGGTCAAAGATATATGTACAATAACATGTCAATAAAAACAAACTTCTCTTTGAAAATAATATATATAAAATAATATGGTGTACAATCAAATTCACAACAATAAATACATGTAAGGCAAAAATATAAATGGTTTTTTAAAAACATTAAAATTGTACAATAAATGTGAAGACAATAAATATGTTGTTATAACCGACAGATTTCATCTATAACCAGTCTATAATTTTAATAATTTATGTACTTTCTAAATACAGATCATTTTTCTTGTGTTGCACCACACATGCCATTCAATAACTAATATTGGTTGATTTTTTTTTAGGAATACCAATTTTCACAGATATAACTGCACCAAATCACAAATTTAAGTCCTAATAAAAACTGTTCAATACTTAATTGATATAGAGGCATAATCACAAATTATAGTGTAAACAATATCTTTTATAAAACAATAAAAATATATTCATTTAATTAAAAAAATATATGCAAGTTCTTATTGCTATTTCTTACACACTTATTAGAAAGAATCCAGTGTGAGATTTATCGTCTCACACGGATCATTTCCAACGGGTATTAGAGATGAAAATTGGGACTTCTGATTGGCTGCCCCATGGTATCCTGTAATAGAAAGTGCACATAAAAGGCCCATTGCTGTTATTTGATCAGTTTTTTGTGGATGAAATTTTGAATTTACGTTTTAAAGTTTGTGTTTCACAACCTAATTGTTCCTTGGTTTTACATTTGAAACCATCTGTTGTCTTGGTACAACATGAAATGTAGTTTATATAAATAACATATTCAACAGAACCATTGATTAACCTATATAAAATAACTGATAACGTATAAGAGAAATGGGCAACTGCCAAAAAATACATTGTATATTTAAATCTTGAGGACCAAGATGTGTAAAATGCATCATAATATACATAAAAGAAACAAATAATATAAAAGTTTAGATAATATATACACATTGTAATTAGTATTAATCTTCTATTTACTAATTTATACTAAAATATCATGATGGTAAAATATTGTCCCAAAAAAAGCAATTAAATATTAAAATATAGATTTGTGTACAATAAACAAGCAAACATCAATACAAGCATAAAATTAATTAATTAAATAGAAATTTCAGTAACTATGTTAACGTTTTAACTGCCAGTATCTATGTTAATGTTTTAACTGCTTTAAAATGTAAAAAAAAACCAGTTAAATAATTTAAAATACAGTGAAAAATAAAATAACATTTACCGGGTATATAAATTGGAATACAAAAACTTGATTTCACAATTTCAATGTCACAATAAAAATTAATTTAAAACATGATCCTTTCA
>JAULBR010082863.1:0-13616 GCA_032355825.1 Melanodrymia aurantiaca
ATAATAATAATAATAATAATAATAATTAATGTTTATTTCAATACAGTATTTACATGTTTTTTTCAAAAAGGAAACTGAAAATAGGCCAATATATATCGATATTTCATCGATGTTTCAAACTAGGTGTGAGAAGATGACAAAAATGTATAAACTACTTATGATATTTTAAATAATATTACTTCAAAATAATCCATGATACAAAAACAACAATTGGCACAGATCTCCTTGGATCACTTAAAAAAATTATATCAATGAGTCATGTAAAATTTCAACAAACTCCCACAATATTTGTGTCAGTAGATTTTGAAATAAATACTTCGATTCGATATGACGAAATTCCTTTAGAAATTCCTTTCATTCTTAGCGCTTACAGATATCATGCAATGAAAATATGTCAATACATGTATAATAAATAAGGATTGTATGCTATCCGTAATAATTAATTTATTCAAAGTTACTTTTTTCCAAAAATTACTTAAGTAGGCCAAGGGTGTATATATCAGGGAGATCCAATAACACCATATCTATTTATTGTAAGTACAAACATCATAAAACATTTTATATAAAACGAAAAGAAAGTTAAACGAATAGTAATAGAAAAATATATAAATATAAATGTTATGTACAGGTGAAGATGATATAGTTACATGTATAACACTTAATGAAATAGAAGCCTCAATAAGGAACATATTAAATATATTTTAAGTCTGCAGATTGTGTTTAATATACCAAACGGAACTAAAGTAAGATGGGTTCCATACATAATTAATTATATAATTGTAGCAACAAATAAGTTAATTATATTATTACATTGGTATTCAATCCAAATTGTAATTTCTGTAATGTGTCTATTGAAACATGTAGAAACTTATCTGTCTAGTCCAGTCATGTACAATGCCTAACATTTATTAATGTTTACCACAATAGCAGAACAGAAGAAATCCAAATAATAAATAAGTAAATAATACATAGAGAATTAAACGAATGATATGAACGTAGTTGAATTAGATACAAGTGCGTAGTGCCCCAGTAAGCTGGAGAAATAACAGCATGTAGTGTGGCTGTGCATAGCATGGACCGAGCAGCATCTGTTATTAATTGCTTGTTGGTTTCTCTGTGACATGCCAGTGTTAACATGAACCAAGTCAAACCAACCGAGCAGCCTAATTGTGCTAATTGGCAGTGTGTATGTATAATTAATGATGCCTTGTTAATTATAAGCCCCATTATACATAATTACCCATTTAACACAATAGGTGTCAGGATGGTGGTATCTGGGGGAAGGAACGGAAGCCATCACCTGGTTTCAGTGGACGGTGACCGACATTCCACACTCATCATTACTACCTGTGCAAACTATGGCTTGTCTTTTATCTTCTTCTATAATTATAAGTAAATATTATCTAAAAGGATTTCAGTGGTACAAATCCCACCCTGACTCCAAGAAATAATTAATAAAAATCACTAATTTTCAAAAAGTTGTCCTATTCCAAACCCTATCTCCGCTGTTCAAAGCGAACCGAGAGTGCGACTAAACATTGATCTGCACTAAACGTGGGTACCGTTATAGTTATATTAATAACGTTATATATTAGTATATTCAACAAGAACATCTGCGATGTCTTTTTGTCTCTAAACGTTAATGTTCTGCAATAATCTCCGTTAATCATAAATGACTCTGAGCAACAATGTACTCCACAAGTGCGACACATTTTGGAGTTTCAATGTGCTGAAATGCAGACCCGTCGTCTGACTTAGGATACAGAGGGAGCCCAAACCCCAATAATTTGCAATGGCACCAACTATGTTTTGGGAAAGGCGTTTCAGAGCATCTTACTTTCAAACAAATCTGGAGGAGGATCTCCAAACCCTTCTCTGTGGGTCCGTCCCCGGTGTTAAATAGCTTGCGGAAGACCTAATGCGTAGGCGCATCGAATTTTGAACAGTTTGCCCCGCCAACTGCTTCACCACTCTGGACCCCATTCTGCTGACACCCTTGGAACCGCCCCTGTATTGCACTACATGGGTTTATTTGCCTAATGTTTACAACTATTTACAAAACAAGACTCTAACCTAAAAGTAATGTATCTGCATCTCAATTCGCCATACATAGAAAAGTTGTATGTGGCAATATTATCGCCACCTTTCATCATATTGTGGAAAGTGTAGACATTCTTCTCCCCGTGCTGCTATCAAATCAACGCATCAAGGATAATCGAGATCCTATCTTCGCAATCAGAGCGAAACCAATCAATCATGTTTTTTCCTTACCTTGATAACTTATCAGCTCTGTGCTGAGCTTACATCCCAACCATTCCGTGCATGTCGTTACTGCCCTGTAAGGGTTCTTACACACTCAAACTGCCGCGCTTTTAATCAGAACAGAACAGAACAGAACAGAACAGAACTTTATTTACACTCAAGGCCACCACACGGTGGAATAAGAGGAATACAATAATAATATACAATGCGTCAAGATAACAGTAACGCTTTCCACTCCGCTGTCGGTTTAGACAACATGGACATTAACTGTAAATTGCAAAAAAGCCAAAGGTATCAAATTTGATGAGAGCAAGAAGGATTATAAGAAAGCATTCATCATTGGGAATATGATTTTTAGAGAATTTTGATGTTTACAAATATACCGTGGCATCATATTTCATAAGACGAATAAGTTCTCCACTACACGAAAATCACTGTTTGCACAATCACAAAACCCCACGTATTACGTATTAAAACAGAGTAGAATTAATAATTGCTCTATACAATGCCAAATTAAAATCTTTGATAGTATGGTTCTGCCGATTTTATTATACGGTTGCGAGGTTTGAGACTTCGAAAACCTATTTCATTTAGAATTGTTACAAAATTAATTTATGAAATATATTTTGTCTGTTAAAATGTCAACGTCTGTGAACATGTTATGTTACCCAATGTCTATTGACGTCAGGTTGAGAATGATTTTTTGTTTGTCCAAACTACTCGCTGGAAAACGGTCAAAATATATATGAATTATTATTGTGTGATTTTAATAGTGAAAAATGTTAACATAAGTGGTCCTAGTTTATAAAATATACTTTTAAATTACTTTAGATGATGTTGGATATAGCCACGTATGTATGTCACAATATAAACAAATTAATAATTTGATACAAACATGTTGAAGGAATGTATTAGTGTGCGTCTTCAGGATCAATTCCTACAAACATGGAACAATCACATTACATAGTTACCTCATCTAAAACATCTTGTTATACACTGTCTAAAACTGATATTGTGTTAGAGAAGTATCTTACTCATCTAGAAAATAAAATTGGGCATCATTGTTAAATTTTCGTTTTTCAATTCATTACCTTCAAATAGAAACTGGCAGATAGAAAAAAATACCGCTACAAAAATTAATAGATCATGCATACTAGCATTATGTAATAGTAGAGACATTGGAGATGAATTCCACTTTATATTTTTATTTATTTTCTTTAACGAAACAAGGAAAACGTTTCTGCCTAAGTATTGTTTATCTAGACCAAATATGTATAAATTTAAAATGTTATTTAATTGTAGACAAATCGGGTGATCTTAGTAAACTTGCAATTTTCTGCAAACCAACTACATGTATGTCTATTCTGAAGTTCGATGGCTAAAACATATTATGTATATTATTATATTTTACATAATACAATTACAAGTAATTTATAAGAATTGTACACTGTATATATATTTTATTATATTATTAGGTATTATTGCTTTCGCCCATGTGCCATCTTGTCATTAATATTATTTTATATAGTTTAATGTACCTCTTGTACCATCGATTACGAAAATATGGCGAAAATGCACGGAACATAATATGTATATAATTATTATATACAAACATTTTAATGTATATTGTTTCATATGAAAAGCGCGTGGGAAAGATTGTGTACGGAAAACGTTACGTATTCCTACGCGATCGTTATCGGGCTAATAGGAACACAGTTTACGTTAATGTTTCGTTACTTTGCCCTTCAATAGGGCTAATATGTCTCAGAATGCAGCCTTTGAAGATATCTGAGCAAAGTTTTCACCATAATTTATCAAGAGGACCACGTTGCTATAATATAATATTAGTATGCGTTTCCGTGAGATTTCCATCGGCATTAAACGCGAGGTCAGCGTGTGGTTTCAGTGTGCATGCGCCCTTAGTGGGGATACGCCAGGTTGGTGGTGTGGAAAAACAGCATAGAAAGGGGTCGATGTCAAACACAACTTCAAAGTCGGCATCAAGCATGAACATAGCGCTCCCTGATTGCTTTTAAAGAGCTGCTTTCTGGAATTAATTACACCTTATGTGGACACTTGACGGTGTATGGGTAATGGGGAGGCTAAAGGGGAAGCTACTTTGTACCGCGGAGTAATCAGTGTGGCGAGTCCTGCCACCTGAAGCTAGAACCGCGACGGCGTATTGCATGTCCCTACCAGACAAACTGAGAAATTAAATTATTTAATGAATGAGACTTCAAACACTGTTTTTAAACATGTCTGAACTCATTTACATGCCGTCAAGTGTTCTTTCTCAGATTGTGCAACCACTTTGATAGCAGATAACGCAGATAAGAGGTATTTTCAAAACTATTTCACAATTATGGGAATTCTGTATCAAATTCACTTTGTAATAGTGTGCGTGCGTGCGTGCGTGGATGCGTGCGTGCATGCGTGCGTGCGTGCGTGCGTGTGTGTGTGTGTGTTATAATAGATAGATATTTCTTATATCTTCCATAAAATTGAAGATTTTAAAATAATTTATAACAAATACAACGCAAAGAATAGTATTATAATTAATACATACATGTACAATAAAATTTAAAAACAGTACTAATAATATCAATTTTAAGCTGTTTACCCGGCAATTGTAGACCCGTATTCAGAAATATTACATACAATATAATATGTTACAATGCACAGACTTGTGCATTAAGTAAATAGAATAAATAGTTATTGGCGGCTAAATGTTGGTCATTTCATAGAACTTAATAATCTAGGTAAACATTTTGTAATTGTGAAAATATTGAGGATCAAAATATCGTTGCTAATTTATGGTTATCCAATACTATAATATATTACTATATAGCGTTTCACAAGTATGACGCTAGTATTAAACAATACAAGTCATACTATTTCGAACATGGACGCATAATATATTTATATGCTTTGTATTATTTTGAATGTATTAAGTTGATGAGTTATCACTCATTACAAGTTACTGTCAGTAGTTTACTGCTATACTACTACTGTATATGTACATTATTCATTAAAAACGTAACGAAGAACAAGTTTATCAATACTGTTTAACATACGAACTAAACAATAACCAAATCTGTGCAATTTACCTAATAAGATCTGTGTTTCGCGGCTAAATCATTAACCCTGCAGGCGTGTGTTACCCTTTCGGTGATAAGGTGCACAGAAAAGACCACTTGCTGTTAATCAGTAAAAGTAGTCTATATTTGGCGGCAAGGTGTTACTTCTGAGACCATGTGTCGAAATAACTGTGTTCGACATCCAATAGCCGCAGATTATTGGTCAATGTGCTCCGATTGTGTCGTTAAACAAACCAACTTTATCTGTTTGATATGTCTATTAGAGTAAAAGCAATTTATGGTCGATAACGGTTTCGTTAACATAACTAATGGAAGACAGATAAAACATTTAATTTGCTGAAGTCTTTTAATTAACCCACATATATTGGAATTGAAATAAACCCAGTAGGTATGTGGAACAGTAATGGGAAAGTCTGGAGCAATTTGACCACCGGACGAGAATTGAAAACGGAGAAGTTCCTTAATTCTTGAACTGCAATTTGGTATAAAAATGCGCTATTAGAAGGGAATTAGACTGCGTATCGTTTGTCTTGGCATAACGTCACATCTGGTACCAGTTTAGGTAGCGTACGCCCCATTCCCCATTATCTGTGGAGATCTACACCCCTCCTATTGCTGGAACGGCTGTCAATCAGCCAACACTGCCACTTCATTGGCTTACGTTGCTCTCATCGGGCAAAGAATGTTTGGTTTAAGAAATGTTTAGGTATAGAGAATACTTAGTTTCGGTTATCGTGAAGACATTTGCCGCGACGCAAACAACATTTGTGGATTAATAAGTTACCAGCTACTGTTTGTTTGTGACAGTATCAGCTACTGTTTGTTTGTGACAGTAGGACCTATAACTGTATAGGAATATTCACGAGTCTATCACAGTAAGATAACGTTTACTATATCACGGTAGTAACTGGGCACTAATTAACGCATAAACTTGGCCATGTGTATTCTAGTTCGTCATAACAGTTTCTATATGACTAAAAGATAACTTTAGGACGCATACACTGATCAGTGTGCGCATTTGTGAAGCGTCATTTTTATTACACAGTCTTGATAGGGATTTTGAAATATCTGAGCACGGGCCTCAATGTGGCAGGGTGTTGACAGCGCCTAGGATAGCTAAAGACGGAGCAGTTTAAGACAAGCAGTCCAAGATGATGATGATGGCTGATTATCGGAGCTGTCGCTACGAGCACAATCCGCCCGTGTTCACTCCTAGCTCATTCCCAACTCCAGACATGTCAGATGCGAGACAAATCATGGACATATCCTACTCACATCCTGCGGGAAGCCAGGATTACTTTGGACCCCCGAGTGGGACTTATCACAGACCTTTCCACCGCCAGTACCCAGATATGTACGCTTACCACGCAAACAGCGGAATTCACCAGCACTTCCTCAGCTCAGGTACAGATCACCAGACGCCCGTCGACTTCCGTCCTCGACATGACACACATCTGAAGGACAAGGTGCCGCCTGGCAGCAAGGAGGAGATGACAGGCACAGAAGAGAACGGAGAGTCGTCGTCGTCGTCTCCATCCAAGGCAGGACAGGTGTGTGGTGCGGTGAAGGGAGGAGGACCGCAGTGTGGCGCTAACAAGGACGACAGCGTCGATTGCGGTGATACCAAACACGGCTCAAATCCGTGCAGTCCGTGTAAAGACGATTCCGAGTTTAAAAGTGACGACGACCTTTCGTCCGACGACAACGACGATCACATCCCGCACGTGCTTGCCCCCGGCTACCACGGCCCGAACAGACGGTGTCTGCTGTGGGCGTGCAAGGCGTGCAAGAGAAAGACTGTCACAATCGATCGGAGAAAAGCAGCGACAATGCGAGAAAGAAGAAGACTTCGTAAGGTGAACGAGGCGTTTGAGACCCTGAAGCGCCGGACCTGTCCCAACCCGAACCAGCGCTTGCCTAAAGTGGAGATACTGCGTAACGCGATCGAGTACATTGAGAGTCTAGAAGAACTGTTACACGGCAGCCGAGTGACGAGGACTGACGACGCGGGCAATGACGCCGGCTCGTCCAGCAGTGGTTCAGATTACATGGTAAGTCACCTCTTGCACGTCAGCACACGCACTTCGCTGTGTTCGCCCTCGTAGACATCCTTTCAACTCGCCGGTGTCCTCCATATAGCTTATCGCTTCCTAGCTCAATTTATTAATAACACTTACCATTTAAAATGTTTCAGTTAAAACCTTTTAACTATAAAAATGTTTCAGTTTATACGTGTGATCGCGTTAAAAGGTTTTAACTCATTCATCTAGTTACAATGTTTCAGTTACTTTGCATGTGTGAATGGTGACGCAAACAGTTTAACTAAACATTTAAAATTATATTATGTTTCACTTAAAGTGTTTTAATCAATCCACTTCGATAGGTGGTTTAGTTCAAATGTTTTAGGTACTGAAAGTTGGAACTCTCACCTATATAAGTTCTGTATTAATGTGAATACAGCTGTTGATTCGCATGATTTTTCGCTCTTTAATTATTTTTATTTTGCATATGTAGTTTGGTTTGAAAGTTGCTTGTGTATGTCATAATGTTTAGTTATTAATTTTACCTTCAAATGAAAAGTGCGATCTAAAGTAATTAATTTAATGACATTTCTCAGGTAGATATAAACGTGAATGCAAAAGCAACGGACAGTCTATATATACAACCGCATTAATTAATTAATTACATTTTATGCTGTAGATTCATAAGTGTGTACTAAAAGAAAGTAATTTAAATACGTTTTCTCTTGTCGATTTTAAAGTTTGCGCAAAAGTAGTGAAATTAACCACAATAAATCTCTTTGCCAAGTATATTTTAAGATAAACAATTTAACCTCATGTTATCTTGTTGATTTAAGACTATGTATTGCAGTAATTAAAGTAATCAGATGTTCCCATGTGGATTTAAAATGAGATTTGCAACCATTGAAAGCAGATAACACGGAAGAAACAAGTTATCGTTCCAACTATGTATAAAATACACAAATATCTAGTGGCTGGAAATTCGATATTAAACATACATGAAAGTTAGTATGGAAAGAACACAGTATGTAACATAAAGATACTGCCAAACCAAAATTATGGCTTTCCGTGCATTTAATTGGAAATGTCCAGAAGATGTCGGTATAAAGCTGGAACGTGCTGATACGGCGGCCATAATAACGCGAGGGGATGCAAAGCGAAATCTTTATTTTACAAGTGAACGCCCAGTGTCTTCATCACTTAGCCTAATTAACTTAGCTAGACGCCCTCCATATAGACTCGTCTTACGTTCCAACATGCACACATAAACCAACACAAACCTCATAAAGCCCCTGCCACGGCCACATATATACATCTTATTTTACTTGTCCTCGCGATACACGGTTTAAAGAGGGATGGTCATAGTTGCACACATGGAGTCTCCAGACAAACATGTGTATTTAGTGTTGGAATATAATTATAATGTGTACTTTAAGCTATAATCATACACAATATTACACTAAAATAATGTCAGTTAGACGGTTAGTAGTACAACATAAGGGAAATTCGTGCTCGTCTAGTCGACTGGAAATGAGTGACGTCATCGATCTAATAATAGCTAATTATTGAGCACATTTTCATATCGAGACTAACAATTACTTGCTTTTATTGATTTATTTTTAACGTTTTCTGAGGGAAACTTTGGTCTCACACCAGTCTTTAAAACCGCGGTGTATTTTTTGAGAATAAATACAATATAAATTGTATCAATTGATTTGGAGTTATTAATGACAAACAAAACGTTAAAATATCAAAATGAGATCATGTGAACCGTGACAACGCCTTTAAAAGAGCGGTGAACGCGTTAATAGCTAACTATGGAGAAAGACGTGAATATGAATTGCGTGAGAATCGCATCAACACGTTCATTATTTACAGCCTTCCTATCTATAACATCTGACAAAATACAGACAACTTTGAAATTACTAATATCTACAAAAGATAGCAATTGTCATTTTTAGAACCGTATTTGCTATATTTCTGATAATGTTGAGTCAATTTTCAAAAACAAGTTCTTGTAATTTTCTAGTACAGTTTTAAATGCACCGATTGTTCGAGAGTGTCTTTAAATAATTATGTGTGCGATTATTTCTACTACTTTTCACTAATAAAACATTTTGATTAACACTTTGAAATGATAATTATGCATTAGTTCAATAGTACCGTACAATACACGCAAAACAGAAGTATGTTTGTTTAAATATTACACAGAAATATACGGCGTTTAAACTATGTAAATACAAACTTGTTTTCTTATTATACTAAAACGACAGCAATTTCTTTTCTTACTTCTGAGTTTTAATTCTTATTACTATCATATATATTATTATATTGTACATGATATATTAGGTAATAATTGTAGCCGCCGATATTGTTCCAAATCCGTTTGTATATACAACTGTACATGTATATAAACAATAAAATATGTTTCGGTATATTAGATAATAAATACACAGATTTTGATTTGTTAGTTCATAAATATAATTTATATAGTTATAAATAGGTGTTCTAAGTAAACCAGGTGCCATAGTTCTTTATTTAAACAATAAAACATTTGTTAA
This sequence comes from Melanodrymia aurantiaca, assembly GCA_032355825.1. Classification (NCBI taxonomy): domain Eukaryota; kingdom Metazoa; phylum Mollusca; class Gastropoda; order Neomphalida; family Peltospiridae; genus Melanodrymia; species Melanodrymia aurantiaca. The sequence goes on from JAULBR010082863.1 coordinate 9,943, forward strand.
ATCTTGCGTAATGTAAATCGAAGTAATGTGATTAAATGATAGATTTAGATGCAACATAAGACGTATAATTAAAACATGTATTGTGGTATAATATAAAGTAAAATCACAAAATCATTGTCATAATGTACTAACAAAATAAACTCGGGCTACTATAAGTTATTGCTAAATTATATTAATTAAATAACAAGTATGAAAACGAGTTGCCACATTGTGTTGTGGCAGTGGGTTTCCTCTCTAATACTAACATTAATCTCTGTCCTTGACTAACAGACTAGGCAGCTGGGCCACATGCATGCCCTGAACAGCGTGCTTGGAACCTAATTGGATTTAAGCGTGAAAATAAGTTAAAACAACAACAAACAATAATAAGTGTATATTTTGTTTGCTGAATATTCATCTAAATACAAATATTCCAAGAGAGAAAAAAGACAACTATATTGACAAACGTATTTGTTTACTGAGTTGGAAACAATATTCTTGTGTTGTTTACGTTTGAAGAAAGTCTTGGTTTGGGGTGAAATGGGAAGAACACACATGGAGCATGCAGTGTTTGGCGCAGTCAGTGATACAGTCGTTTAGAACGAGATCGCTTATTTGCCTGTCAAAAGTCATTTAGCAAACTCCAAGAAACTGTCAAAGTTTGACTGAGTTGTTGCAAAATCATTTGCGGTCGTGAGAATATGAGCATTGGGCGGCGAGCTTGTCTACACGTTCCAGGCAGAATGTGTTTACTCGTATCAATACAAGGCGAACGGAAATACCATCTTCAACAATGCTATTTATAATTGTTTTTAAACAGTTAAGTCGGACAGCAACTTAAAGTTGCACATACCTTTTAGCAACAATAAGCAATATGTCTTCAATTCAATTCTTTATTTACCTTCAGCTTTACAGCTACTCGGTCTCAATAAACACAAAATGCATACATATGTGTCTGTCAGAAAGTACAATATACTCTTAAATTAGACCTAGATCAACGTGTACACCAAATGACTCTATTTGCACTAATGTGCATACGACCATCACACGTATATAGTACGTCTGTACCAAAGATAAACAAAAATAACGTTTGTTTGATAAAGTTTGTTTAACTACACTACTGGAACACATTGATTATTAATCAGCGGCTATTGGAAATCAATTCAATTCTTTATTAACCTTGAGCCACTCGGCTAATCAGTATAATATATAAATCCTAGTATACAATAAAGGAGGAAAAGGTGGTGATGTACATATAGAAATAATATTATAGTGATTATTGGAGAACGCATACATAATTTAGATATTAAGTAAGCTATTTCTCGCATTCGTTGCATGATATAAACACTTATTAGTTATATGAAGAGTAAACAATTCAATAAATTTATAAACAGATTTTTTCCAATAGTATGACTTAATCAGAGATTTTCTTAAATTATTATATAATGGACAGATAAATAATTATGATTTTTCAATATTTAGAGACCTGCCAGTTTCAATGGCTAGACTATGGGCAGATAAACGGTATTTAGTAATATTTTTTCGAAAATGTATGTGGAAATATTTACTGAGGTAATATTGTACACAATATACTTTTGATCTATAAAATATTTGTAATAAAATGATTTTGGAGAATCATGGATCTGACCTCTGATTACTTGTTGTGCTTGATCTAGTAATCTTTGTTTAATGAGAGGTAAGTGTCTAGATTCAATAATATTGGTTGGGCCATAATTCTCGAAAACCACTTTTTTTTCGTTTTCAGCTTCCGTACAATCATAAAGATGTAAATAAGTCAAACGCACGGTTATATCGACACTTGGTCACAGAAGAAACCCGCTGCATAGGCCACTCTTCTCCGAATAACATTAAGGGATATTTTGTGTGCGCTTTATCCAAGACAGGATAACACACACCACGGCCTGTGATAGTTCAGTCTTGAATCACTTATTGCAACACTAGCACTTGTAGAAAATATTTAATTTTATCGATAAGGGATTTTTCATTCCGTAAAGATTAATTATATTATTTAATCCATGTTGTTATAATAAATTACCGAACTTACATTCCTACCAGACTTGCGTTCCTTTTACATCAGCATGAGCGTAGTTCGCGGTTGTCGTAACTATAATAGGTTGGGTATAAGATTGAAATAAGGTCACCAGTGTATGAGACAGACGCATGTCCCACCATGTTAATGTAATTAGTGTTACTGGTTGAACTACTTTTTTCATGTACGACCCTGCTTCACGGGAACACCACAGGCAATCTACCCAGTGCTGAGTTTAACAAATAAAGAGTTCACCCTCTCTAATTGACTCTCTGATCAAACTCTCTTCATAAAAAAGGTCATCTGGAATGATCGTGCAGATCCATCAAGTTCGTCATACTTGCTGTAGGAGTGAAGAATGGCCAAATTGCGTTACCAGTCTTCACACGGGGCAGACGTCTCGGGAAAGTCACTTTGCCGTCACTTCGACGTCCAAATTATGAGACTGCTTTTAATAGAGCGTGCGGAACTAAATATGTTTTGTGCATCACTCGAACCCTGCCCGCTGTGCCAGCCCAGCGCGATCCGTGTGTGTGTGAGGACGCGGCATCTCGGGACACGCCAGCGTTCTGACGGGCACGGGAATACAGCCTGGCTTTGGGAGTCGCTCGACCACAGACGGACCTGTTAAATACTCCGTGGGGACGGACAAGACAAGACTAACGAAGCTAATAACATCTATGGGTCATTTGAATCTGGCAAATGATGCACGTGCGGTCAGTTCGCTTTAGGTCAGTTTGTTTGAAGTTGTGGCTGGCTGCATCGTGACGACCAGGTGGCGTCACGCACGTGGCTGCTGAGGTTTACACTAAACACGTCTTGCATCTCACTTAGAACTGGTCAGTGTTGTCAGTACGAGTCAGTACGACACTTCTAGCTATCACACCCCGTACCTCAGACACATCAAACATAGCTCTCGTTATAAGCACATATCAATTATAAATACATGTAGTATACTATCAATAAGACTTGTATAATGTTATAACATTCAATGTTAATTCAGTAGACTTATATCGGAGTTAATTCTGTATATTATAGTTCTAATATCAATGATAATTATGTAGGTGTTATATCATTAACTGTTTAGAAGGTTTATATCAATGTTAATGATGTAGATTTTATATCAATGTTAATTTAGTAGATATGATATCAATGTTAATTATGTAGTGTTATACCAATCTCAATTATGTTGTGTAATATCAATGATAATTCAGTAGGTGTAATGTAAATGTTAATTCTAGTAGGTGTACATGCCATCTATACTTTGTCGTACGTTCTCTTCGATTCTGTCTTGTGGAATGATCGTGCAGATCCATCAAGTTCGTCATACTTGCTGTAGGAGTTAAGAATTTAGATTATCAATGTTAATTATGTAGTATAATTATACTCAATGTTTAGTTGTAATATCATTCTGTAATTTAATATCAATGTTAATTCAGTAGGTGTAATATCAATGTTAATTCAGTAGGTATTATATATCAATATAGAATTGTCTCCATTATCAAAGAACATACGAAGAGTTCAGGCGCAAAACCCGCTAAACGCCATCATGAAAAAAATAGACTTTTTTACATCAAACTGAAGATTACAGCGCCTAGTTTCTGAAAATCAAATCATTTTAATGCAAAACCCACTAAGTCCCATT
>JAULBR010082874.1:0-13610 GCA_032355825.1 Melanodrymia aurantiaca
ATGGTTATATTGACACATGGTCTCAGAGGAAACCCGCTGTCGCCGCTTCATTGGCTACTCTTACCGAAAAACAGCAATGGGTATTTTTTGTGTGCCCTATCCCATAGGACACAACACGGAATTAGATAAACCAGCGTGTTTCACTGGCTGGAACGGAAAATAGCCCTCTGAGCTACACGCCGCTCCTACATTACTAGAAGACACGGTACTATTACTAATCTATAATTAAATGCTTCTAAAATATATAGTGACCACTTGTGATTCGCAGCCTGGTATTATAAATAAGGCTTTAAAATTGTGGATTATTTTACAAATGTGGTTCATTAATACGAACAGAATTATGTAGTTGACTAAATGTGGATACCGGATACGTAAGAACTCAGACACTCGAGATTCCAATCAAATTTAATCAAAATATAGTCGCCATCTGTAAAATGACTCGAGTCCATTAGCTGTTCGGCCGATTGATCAATTTGATCCGTCAGACACAGCACTTGTAAATGGAAACGGTATTCTTAACAAGAACTATACATTGCAGGACCGACCCTCTTCACCGGAAGATAGGTTTGCGAGTTTCCTTCATTTCAAATGATGCTCTACAACCGAGATGCTACACATGTGGCATGTAAATATTATCAGTTCCTCGGGAAAGTACAATTTAGAAAAAAATGCTTCTTGTTGAAAAAGCGAAGCCTTTGTTGCACGGAAACAATAATTTCTCTGCAGACTACATCAATACTGATGTATATTTACAGTATTCAATTATTTAAAGCCACTGTTTCGGGATTAAGACGGATACTACAAAAGATCGTTTTTATTTAATGACACCACTGAACCACTTTGATCAGAGATTACCGGATTAACGAGGGTTATAACGAGACTTGGTAACCCGCTGTCGCTACATAGGCTACGCTTACACAACAGCAAAGGATCTTGTATGTGCACTTTCCCATAGACAGGATAACATACACCACGGGCTTTAATAGACCAATCGTGGATCACTAATTGAAACCGGAAATAATCAAACTGATCCAATGGGGATGATCAATCATTTGACCTATCAAACCTCGGACGGTATATCTTTAACAATGTGAACATGATCAAACCCTGTCGTGGACAGAACTCTCTCGCGAAGTCAGAGGTTGTGCCCATGACAGGTGTGCTTGAACAGTTTTCTGATAGAAGCACACCAAAAATTATCTAACCCAACCCAACCCATGATCAAACCATATTTATGTACGAGACAGTCCAAATATATTTACAACAAACAGTGATGACACCATGTGTTTACAAAAAACAATCATATCCTACCCCACCGGTTGTATCCGTCTTAAACTCGAACCAGTGCAGGTCATGTCTACATGCTTTAAAATAATAAATCGCCGATTAAACATGTTTTGGTCTATCATTAAATATCTTTCCTTTGTCTCATTGCTGTATATAATTAAGTAGATAGTACTAGCATGTTGAGGTTTCACGAAAATCAATTAATACTGGGATGTCTAACATTGGTTGCCATCCATCTAAGATCATACAAGAAATAGCTGGATTTGTTACATGTCTTAGAAGTCTGTAAAGAATACTTAAAACCGGCGGTCAACCGGAAGTTCACTTTCCTAGTCTGGTATTTTAAGGAAATCAAAATGACATTTTGTTTTTCTCACAAAAATCGGTTAACGGTGTCGTCCCCAGTCCCACCAACATACAACAGAATGCCAAGATTACATTTGGATTTTACAAAGATACCTGGGAATCACAGGGAATGTCAGTTTGATGTATGTTTATCTAGAACAACATACATTATCGAAGACCGCATCAAAATCCCTATAGCATTGCAGCTTTCAAAACCAACAGATCTCTGTCCAAGAAAGTCACATTAACATCTTGGATAAACCAGTGGCAGCTAGCATGAACTCACAAGTGGGCGTGAAACAGATGACGTTAGCAGATGTTCACACTACAAAGGTTGAAACCTACCACGCTCCACCAGCGATGGTGTGTACTTTAGTAATCTCCAGTGCATAGTTAACTACTGAGCAGTGTTAAGAAGACAGGATACTTGTCATACCTATCCACGCTATGCAATTATTACAGAATATTGCGGAAAATAGAACAAAAACACACCAGTGTAGTTAATAGGGCCTATTATTGCTAATGTCTTATTTTTTAGACCAGAATGCTACAAAAAATGCGTTTGATCCATAGAGACAATGTACAAAGCTTATAATATAAGCTTTCAGTAGTTTGTATATTATATAAGTTATACATGTACAGTGTATATACAAACTACTGAAAGCAAGTCATTATTTGTTCTGCGGTTGGCGTAGCTAAAAGGCTGTTGTAATTAGTTGGTTTCCAATATCAGGCATATTGGCAAATTGAGAAATAAGCTTGCACATAATATTACCCCCCACCCCCCACCCCCCAAAAAAACCCACCCTCAAACTGTTTTGGAAATACAATACAGAGTGAATGTAGACATCTCACGAAACAAGTGAAAAATGTCAGTTGTTTGCTGTTAGCAATGTAAGCATTGGAATTCCGTTATATTTGGTGTTGTCTCTTGCTTGTAGATGGGTTACTAATAATCCATTAGTGGTTTTCGGAGCTATCACTTGCATTTACAATTGTGATATTTCCTAATGATATCTCCAGAGGGAGACATCTCGTTATAACCTTGTTGCCAATAAACCGTCATCCAAGATAGGGTCAACCAAGAAACGTGACACCATAACATTTATTACAACCTGCTATATCAAATTCGTTAATAATTATCGCAAATAGACAGAATGATAAATATGAGACAAACCTATTCTATTTATACTATAGCAGTATGTTATTTTGAATGAAATTGAAAACCGAATGCGTAATTGTCCATAGAATGATGACGTCAGCTTTTTGTCATTCAGTTTCAGGTGCCTTTATCCAATGAAGGTTTAGACACCCCCGCCGTGGGTAGGCCTACGGTTCGCTATCAAAAGGCCTGGACCCAATTAAATGCCGAGGCTGCAACCAAAGCGAGTTTCTATCATTGAGATCGTATCACCTTTTAATGGGTGAAAATATGAAGCCACAAAAAATAAAACATTTTAACAATTTCATTAACACCAATAATATCGTTCTTGTCATAAACACGGACACATAAACAATAGCACACGAGATACATAAACCACCTTAATATGTCACTGTCCAATATCTCCCATTATCTGTGCGCAATTCATTTAGAAGCACACAGGGGGTAATACAAATGTTATCTTAGAAGTTTCTCTACCATTATGGGTGGCTGCGATCTCGGTCGGTGAAACACGAGAGAACGTTCCCCGAAGTGTTAAATTCCTACACGGGTAATACAATACAAATTGTTGTACTGAAATTTCTCTAAAATTTATATGTGCACTATCCCATAGACAGGTTAGCACACACCACGGAATGTGTACATTACGTCTATGGATTAATTATAGGTAGGTGTGATCCAAATACAAACACCGTAGGTGGACAAACGGGAGAATGTCTAGAACGTTTTTACATTGTTCTACATGTATTCCAAGTACACCCTCTCCATGAGGGCAAGATGAAAATCAACTGGGCAGATGACTACGTTTTGGAAGTCCGTGGAGTGTGTGGATTTCAATAAGGGAAGAATTTGAAACCTTTACACGTCTCGGTTATGGTGTTGGACTGCAGTAGGTTCGAATACCACTTGTGCTTACAAGTGTTTTTTCATTTAAAAGGCAGAACACCCACGGCACGAGTCAATGGTATAAATTCTGTTTCCCCCCCCCCAAAGTCATTTTTTTTATGAGTTAATGGCAAATGGATGGCAACCTATGGCTTAGTCTTCCTCATAACGTCTTATTTGAGAGGCAGTGCTATACAGCTGGCGCCCCCCCCCCCTCCAAGAGTGGGAATCCGATCACATGGGATGACTGTACAATTTAACTACTCAATGACGAATCTAGTCCCAGTTGAAATATTGTTTTGAGTTTCCTTAGAATTTATAGAGTTCAATAAACACCACAGTTATTTCAGACAAGTTATACAAACGTATATGTTCATTAACAGGCCAATATTTTGAAAGGGGGGGGGGTGTACAGGGGGTTGCGAGTGGGTTCATTTGAACCAGCCATGAAAAACAATTACTGAAAAAGCACAATACATGTATTTGGTCCACTTTATACACAAAATTAATGATTACTATTGAACCCAAATGAATGAACTGAAAGGAACCTTCTTGCAGAGAATTCTATAAACAGAGTTAGGCATAACATACATAACTTTATATAGAAAACAATCCTCATGAAAACACACACACACACACACACGCACGCACATTTTTAATGTAAATACATCCACTACATTGGGGTCCACAATACAAATGATTAATGTTTTGAAATTGTTGCAGGATTCTTTTTTAAGATTATAACAATGACATAATTATATAACAAAAACAAGAGATTTTATATTTTGTTAATAATCCATTTTTCTTTATTTTGATACACGCATCAAATATATATTACCTAAATATATATTAGTCATTGTTTGTTATATCAAGATAATAAGTTAAAAAACATAAAGTGACTTACAATGAAAACATTGCACAAACCCAATCTACAGAACAGATCTGAAAAACAGACGACAATACAAATGTCAACACATCTTCAAAATGATATCAGTATACATGTAGGAAGATCTTCAAAAGAGTATGACAAATAGTTTATTCAGACAAATTTATACCTTGACATAATTATGTACAATATTTTGAGATAAAACAGTTTAACTGTATGTTGACATTTGTCATACTATAAAACAGATATTATTTGCTCTAGTAATGATACATGTACCTACATGTACATGTATTATGTAACATGTATTATGGAGAAGGCCTAGTAAGTTGAAAAACTTGTGTCTAATCCATTTGTTTTTTTAAAGCAATAAAATGTTTCAAATCAATGTACCTATTGAAAAACGAAATAAATTTTGTTGACCATGTAAAAATTACATATAATGTATATCGCAATTTGATAGTTTTTTCAAAACCGTGAAAATTTACAGCCATGGATATTGCCAGTTTTATAGTAACAATCCCTAATAATGAAGACAAAGTTTGTTTGTTTAACGACACCACTGGAAACACATTGATTATTAACCAGCGGTTATTGGATGTCAAACGCACAGTGTATAGACACTTGGTCATAGAAGAAACCTGCTGCCACATTGGCTATTATTCTTCAAATAACAGCAAGGAATCTTTTATGTGCACTTTCCCATAGACAGGACAGCACACATCACAGCCTTTGGGAGAAGGGGGTGTAGTGGGGTGATCCAAAGACCCCCTCCATGACATATTGTTTAAAAAACACCATTATGTCCATTCTTTCAAGGAAGTTTTTTTGCTGTTGGTAGGTGTATTATTTTTAACAAAACGATCCACCACACACAAAATACCATCTTTGAGTCTGAGATTGAACATTGCCTGCCACAACAATTCACACATGAATGAAAATCTATTGATCTGCAACACCAGGCCTGCAGACAGCTATTAGTATCCTCAGTTCAGTCTCAGTTATTGCAAGTAGTCCGGTGTAATTACTTAATAACTTCACCCTTCGGTACAGAAACCCCCGTCTGTCTGGGACACACGCACTTGAGCCAAAGTCATGCATGCTTAGTAACAGCTTGCTTTGAAAGAGCGGTTATTACACACCAGAAAACCAGTCTACATGTATGTGATTGAAGCATCTGTCGGAGGTGAGAAGATCGATCCTTCTTAGTAGACGTGTATAGAAGCAACGGTTTTCTCCCCATTCCAACAAGGCTCAATCGGGAGGTGTACTACCTCTTATACTGCCTCTGGTGGGATGGGTCGAGGGATCGATCATCCAGAGCGCAAAACATTTTATGGGCTATTTTCTATTCCAGCCAGTGGTACACGACTGGTTTATCAAATTCCATGGTGTGTGCTATCTTGTCTATGGGATGGTGCACATAAAAGACCATTTGCCGTTTTTTTAGTAAGAGTAGCCCATGAAGCGGCGACAGTGGGTTTCCTCTGTGACCATGTGTCAATATAACCATGCATCTGATATCCAATAACCGCTGATTTATAATCGATGTGTTTCTAGTGGCATCGTTAAATAAAACAAACTACTTTACCTCTTATACTGACCAGTGGTCCACAACTGGTATAACAAAGGTCATGGTTTGTGCTATCCTGTTCAATGGAAAGTGTGTGTAAAAAATGCCTTAGGGCATATCAAACATGAGTAATGGGTTTCCTCTCTCATACTAACAGTGACTTCTGTCCTAGACTTCAGTTGGATGTAAGCATAGAATTCTTTTTTTTTACACACACATTTAAATCATACCCATGAGATTTATGGTCTCACATGGGCAATCTCTAATGGGTATTAAAGATCACATTTTAAAACTTGTGATTGGTTGATCCATAGTAACTAAATATATCTGACATGGACTATGCATTGTTCCCTGCGTGGCTATCCTGTGATGTTAATTTTTTCCCACAGAGGATTCATTCATTCAATGTGTGATGCAGCATTTCGTTTGACATAACACGTCTTCTATCTATAGCCACATTCCACAGAATATATTTTGAAATATTAATTTAATCTGCTTAAATTGATTTCATTTAGGGTTTGTAAGTAATAGAATACTACACTCATGGGATCTTACATGTACATGTGTATTGTATAAAAAGGTATCTAATTCACTTTCAATCATTGGATATTTTTTAAACAATTTTTAAGATTAGTGATCTCTAACAGCCTCTTAGGTAATATTCTTTATATAAACCAACATATATTTTGACCAAAGTGGGACTATGCAACTTTAGGATATGACTTTACTGGCCTATCTCTGTAATCTAAACTCATCAATCATTTATTACCATGTAATCACTGCATCTAGGATATTGGCAAATGAATAATTAAATTTTCATTCACATTTCACTTTATCTATATCTAAAATAAATACAAATCCATAATACATGCAAAGCACCATGAATAAAATATATACAAACTTGAAGTGTGTAAAAACCCATTATCTTTAACACGGAAAAGAGTCATTTGACATTTTCACTGAAAATGGTATGTCGAGAAAGTCATTTGCTTAAGACTGAACAAAAGTTGAGATTGCTGCACATTAATCTGTTATAAAATGCTACAATGACATAATATGAAGATGCATCAACTAGTGAGCTTTAGTACAATACAGTCAAACTGTATATAAAGACCACCTAAATAATTAAAAAGATTGAAAAGATTACTTTTACATACAAGTTGAATTAGATGCATGTATATACTAGTATACAGAAGGGAAATATCGAAAGTATCCTTTATAGAAAGATGACTGTTATATACAGGTTGATTTAGATGCATGTGTATTTAGAAGGAACATCTGAAGTGTCCTCCGTATATACCCCAACAAACAAGCTGTAGTACAATAAAGTGTTTTTAATTAGTAGGTGGTCTTGATATACAGGTTGATGTACTTAGTACATTTACATGCAGAGGTAATTTATCTGGAGTGTCCTTTATATGATTGATATATACAGATCAAAGTATAATCATGTAGGTGCAAAACGCATGAAATATCTGCAATGCCCTTTAAAGAGGTGGTTGTTGTACAGGGTATATACAATAACTTACATAGTGTTCCCGAGGCAATTTTAGAATGGTGTTCCACCATTCCTTGATACTTCCAGGGTTCGAAATACAAACAAAATCGACAAGCTATCCATGTTGAATACTAGCATTTCAAATCTGGTATCCAAACTCAATATCTGGTATCCAAATTTATAAAGAAAAAAAAACTACATCATGTCAAATAGCATTGGTTGCGAATTTTATGCGTAGGCCAAGCGTATTGTCTGTTGGTGAGTGAATGCTGTTAGCAGAAATACCCGGCGAACTCGGCATATTCCTGTTTCGGATATTTTCATGACGGCGATCTGCATGATTTCGGATATTACAATCAGCCGACATATTGTAAATTCTAGCTGCGATGTATAAGTAGCTGAAATGTTACGTTTGCCACTATAGTCAAATATATTCTGTAAACATATAAAATAAATAATTTGATTCTTTTTAAAAAGTGGTATCCCAATGGGATTCCGGTTTTAAGAATCTGGGGCCTGTTCCACAAACAATTTAGGACTAGTTGTGGACGTAAACGTAAATATTTGACAAAAAGTGTTTTCCAAATATAATTAAACATACTTGTGTCCATGAATGAATAGCATCCTCGGGTAATACGCCACAAATTACCAAAAACCCATGACTTCTCAGCTACTAACAATAGTCGTATCACTAACAGTTAGCGATCGAAATTTCCCTACTTACGTTTACGTCCACAACTAGTCGTAAACTAGACTTACAATGTTTTGTGGAACAGGCCCCTGGTAGGTATTTTTAAAAAGCAAATTTTTTAAAGTATATTTGGAAACTTTTTGTCAGTAGAATGAATAAAGTAATATATAGAGTTAAGTGATTCAGCTTGTCGACAAGAACTTGAGAAGCACATAATATCAAAACCAATGTACATAGTAAACCATCCAATCACAATTACTCTGGAGTTTTCCATACATGCATCTGCAAAGCATTTACAGGTACTGAAATAGTAGAGAAGTTACAAATGTATTAGTCCTTGTGTACAAAATTCTCCTATCAATGTTTTCTTCTGTTACTCAGTGTTAGACAGCCTACATTGTACAGATCGTATTTCCATCTAGGTCAAACAAGGTAAGGATAATCTAGGTCAAACAAGGTAAGGATAGAGTAACCATACATACCCTAATTCTATCTAAATTTGAATGCAATTCTTACCCATCTTTGTCTTCATACAAATCTTTAAGTTCTGTTGTACCTTCCATATATCTCTGAAATTACAATGAAGTTACATTATATGTATCTACACAGCTTCATTGAATTATCATAGCGTTTTAAAATCAATAGCAATTATCATATATATACTGTTTTTAAAGAAATGGCAATATTGAATATGGAATAGAAGTGTGACACATGGAAAGATAAACGGTGAAAATATTTAGTGTTCTCTTCCAAAAATATTTTTTGGGATGTATAGGAATTTAAAGAATGTGATGACTCCTTTGTTTTATTGTAATAATTCAATAACAAATTTAAAATAGATATATGATAACTGATAAAAAAAAAAAGGGTTTTATATAAATTTATCTATATTGGACTTAAAAAAATGCTATCAATGTTGAAGTAGTAACATTATGTTAGTGTATGATGGAAACGTTTGCATTTGTAAAGGATATTAATTATTATTACAATATTAAAGAAAGAAAAAGACGGGGGAAAAAAGAGAAGATTATAATACAAATGATAAAGATTGTAAACTAAAATAATAAGAATAATTTAATTTTTAAATCCTGATACATACATCCAATAGAAGCTTGAGCCGATGATCAGAATTTATCTGTTCTCGTTGCTGTAAAGAGAAAAAAATAAAGGAATCGAGGATGTTATTTTATTATGTGATAGTCAAAATGATTTCCTTATTCCAATTACCTAAAATTTTCAAAATTTCCATAACACTAATAATAAGATATACCACAAAGTGACAGATTTTTTAAACTGGCACATTTCCAGTCAAACATCTGTAGTTATTAAAAAAACAACTGGCATGCCATATTGTGTACAGTTGTTTAGACAGTTCCGGATAAACAGTTGCTAAAAATGTGATAATGTATGAATATTTTAGTTAGTTTTTAAAAGCTTACCTTAATTTAACAATATTGCACAAATATTGAACTTTGAAGCCTAATGATTGAGTCAGTGGATAACATATTTAATTTTAAGTATAGTTTATTAGGAAATGGTACGGTTTTGTTGCATGTACTACTATGATCCAACCTGCATAAAAATTGTAAAAATGTGTAATTTCGTTCAGACGACTATTTTAAATCATATGAAATACACATTTGTAGTCTCATCTTGGTTATTACTTGCCTAGAGTAACTTGGTGAATATCAAGCCTTGAAATAATTATTTTTGGTGTACCTGACATAATGTCCTGCACAAATCAATTTGTGCCTGACATAAAAGAAATTGTACCGTTCACAACACAGTAAATAAAAACGTGTGCCTATTATGGATGTGCCTGAACCTTTAGTGGTTGTGCAATCATCAATAGTTTCCGTTTCCGATATTCGTTGTTTGGGAATTGGCGGGGCGATTTGATCGGTGGCCGCACGCCGCTGATATTGAGAACAGGGACAGTTGATTTGCTCTTATCGGTACCTGTCTATTCTTTTACCGCAAAGAGTTTAGTTATTTTGTTCAACTTTCTTAAATTATTAACCAGGAGGCAATTTGAATTATGCAAACTTTGAACGAAAACTCGCTAAGTTCGAAAGGATCAATTACTAGTATGCGTAACGTCAGTTCCTACAAAATCGAGACTATTCCATCCTACTAAACAGGTACGCGGTATGTAAAGGAACTTCTTGTTGGACTGTCAAATGCCAGCGTAGGTTTGAATCACACTGGTATACATTTGTGTTTTCTCATTTGTAATCGATTTTTTTTAATCGCTGCATTGAGTGAATTCCACTCCAAAACAGCCAACTATTACTACAACGCGAGCTTCGGACATTGGTGACCGGCGCAATGGACATTGTTACTGTCAAATTATGAAAAGTTACAAATTTGTACCGGACAATGACCAGCCGCTTATTTCAAGGCTTGGAATATATGTCCATTATAAGTCGAACTGTAGTGGAAACAATAAAACTTCATATAGTATATTGATTCGATATATATACAATATCAAACCTACTTAAACTTAGTGACCCGAACTACACAAGATTTAGAAGTGCCGAAAACAAGTGTATTTCGTATTTTACATAAATTATAAATGCAAATTCAATGAGACATTGATATAATGCAAATTATTTTCAAACACAAATTAAAAAAAGGATAATACATAAGTGTAACAATAGAGCAAATTATAGTGGTTGTGGACAGAAATTGTTCTGAATATCTAAAACTAGAACGAATTAATAACATCCACGGTTACACGTCTATTTGAATTATACACGTACAACTTTCTTTGGATGTAACATTTCTTTAGTCATAGCATCCATAAGTCTTTCACGTTCTTCGTGATAACGTCTTTGTTGTTCAAGTAACGATTCCATGGTGCAAATAGCAATAAACAAAGCAAATAGAACATGCAAATCGATCACAAACGAAACGTTTTTAGACTGGATTGTCTGCCCTTTGCGTTCAGCGCCTCGCTGCACAAGGGCAGGTAATTCAGTGTAACAAAACGTTTCAGAACCACTATGAATGTGCCTTACGTTCAATAGCGCGAGCGCTCTGGAACTCTGTGACTGGTACCGATCATGTATGCCTACTATCGCATTAGTCCAGTAAACAAAGCTCTAAAAACCATCGAGGTTCAACCAAATTGAAGGAAAAGGTTTCTTAACGGTTTTCAGCTCTTTGATGCCTGTAGTTTTGGAAAAAAAAAAGTTCTCCAAAATCTGTCTTGGGGAACTACCTGAAAATAGGTCAAATACAAAATGGCCGCCATCAAAACGACTAAAGTGAGAAAATCTTAAATGTCATAAATATGGAAACAAATCAAGATAAAAACATGTGTAATGAGCTTATATGTATCAACTTGGAAAGATAAACACAATGGAACGTGTTTGTCAACTTAATGGTACACACAAATTCAAAATGGCCGCCCAGAAATGACGAAAAGTGCAAAATACTCAAATTTAGGAAACATATCACATAAATTGAAATAAATCAAGGTAAAACACATGTGTGAAGGGCTTATTTATATCAACTTGAAAAGATACATGCAATAGAGTGTGTTTATCGAACTTAATGGTACAAAACTATTCAAAATGGCCACTAAGAATTGACTAAAAATACTCAAATCTAAGGAAATGATTACACCAAAGTGGAAAAATGTCATACATATTGAAACAAATCAAAATAAAACACATGTGTAATGAAATTATTTATATCAACTTGAAAAGATAAACGTAATGGAAGGTGTTTGTCAAATTTAATCGTACGTACAAATTCAAAATGGCCGTCCAGAATTGACGAAAAAGTTTAAAATACCCAAATTTAGGAAACATTTCATATTATATTGAAACAAATCAAGGTAAAACACATCTGTGAAGAGCCTATTTGTATCAACTTGAACATATAAATGCAACAGAGCGTGTTTATCGAACTTAATGGTACAAAATGACCATCAAGAATTGAAGAAAAATACAAAATACTCATTTCTATAGAACTGATTACTCTAGAAGGTAACTAAATGATTGTCAACATCAAATGTATCCCTGTTATATCCAAATAGTTCACATGCAAAGACTGTCAATGTCGGCAGAACATTAAAGAGTGTCCTTACAATATAATACATAGGTACATTATTTCCGTATGAGACAACAGAAAGTAAAAAATGGAACATGTCAGAAGACGATGACAACAAACTCTTCAGACTACATCTGAAAATACCTTATTGTTAGTCAGTGGTGTCATAAGTGCCATGTGGTTGCCTATTGATGCATGTTATGCCTTTTATTGGCCACTGGCCACCTGCCATGATACACTGGAGCCCAGTATAAACATGTATTTGTGCCAAACTTCCGGTGCAATTGCATCTAACTATCTTTAGTAGAAAAGCTGGTGTAGAAACTTGGTCCCTTCTGAGTGGCTTGAAGATAATCCCATGTTGGATCTTGCTGAATAACAATCCATATTATATCGCTTCCATGTTGTTGTCTAACTAAGCCTGGTCTTGGAGGTAAGACATGCCGAGTATGAAATCTAGCAGCATCATTCTGATGTCGGTGGAAGACATTCATGTCGCATGTAGGACAAAGGTGTAGCTACCTTAGCCGCACGTTCTAAATTCCTGCTTGAGCTAGGAACACTACAACGATAGATGTTCACTATGGCGAGATTACTAGCCTGTTCAATATCCTCATGATTTCGATATCCTCATGATTTCATGAACAGCTTACACAATTCATGCAGATCACGGTATTTACGCATAGCTGAGTTTCTCTATGCCGTATGGACTCGATGTCGTGTCATACCGCAACAATGCATAAATAAAGAGCAATGAACAGCTGAGTTAAGGATTAAGAGTTTTTTGAAGAATGGATAATATATTATATTAAAGAGCTTTGTGTTAGTTTGGAGACATAATTATGGTCGCATGGTTAGCGCAGACAATGTGTCATCCCCAACAACTATCACAGGTTTGCTCAGAGCAATGGTTCAGGGAGATGTTACAATGTTGTAGTCTGCATTACGGGCTAAGTGTTTTCTCTGATCCTTAGTGATCTAAAATCCCAACAGATCGATAAATGTCCGTTTGTTTCTTTAATTTGCCAAACAGTGTATTACCTTCATTTTTAGCAACGTATATGGGGTGATGTCCACATCAACTCTCGCTTCAACCCTAGTAGAAGTCCCACCGCTATAACCATCACACGAGAGCATTTAGCATATGTTGGTATATGATAAGGACTTTAGCCAGGACAGGCACTGTAACATTGCACCTGCATCTATGACATAGGCTATACTGATGGG
>JAULBR010082885.1:0-13608 GCA_032355825.1 Melanodrymia aurantiaca
GCACGTACGGCGTATGTGTTCACATTGTGTACGAGCATCGTGCGATTTTTCGTACGGGCCGTCGGGTCAGGCCGGGGGAAAACCGCACAGAGGCTGCGCGGAGATTGTACGGAAATCGTGCAATTTCAGTGCAGTTTCCGTGCAGTCTCCGCACGGAAATCGTACGGAGCCCAAATGTGAATTAGGAATTAAAGATACAAATTAGTATAGGCAAGGACAATGCTAAGCTTTTACACACGCATTGATATTATGAGCGATCCAAAAATATGTTACAAACAGCATAATTAGATGCGTACGTATGGTGGTACCTCCCTGCAAGAATACCTTAATATTATTATCAATTATATTAGAGATATTAAAGTAAACACATGATAGAATAAGTCTGACCTCCGGGAAACGAGGTACAACTGGGGTCTGGTTGTTCTGTAAAACCTATAGTGACTCCATCTCCGAATATAAGCTCGCTATTTGTTGGTAAAATCTGAAAATACAGTAATATGTAGGTTTTATAACTATAATTTTTATAATACCAGCGTGTGCTTTATATAGATAGACGTGTCAAATGTTTACCAAGTCCATTTAAACTCCAGGTCAATTTAGCGGTCATGTCTGGGATGTTTTGTTGAATAAGTAATAAATAAAGTGGTTTTTTTAAGCTGCGATAGATCAATTTAATTCAATTGTTGAATAATTACCGAATTTCTGATTACAACTTGAATTTGGCCATAATAAAAATGGTATCTTTGAACAATTAAAAAAAAAGGAATAGTATGCCAACTACCTATTGCAACTATTTTACGACTTCTATTTTCCAAAATTCCAAAGTAGTAAACAGCGAATCCGTATACTTAATGAAAAATAGTAATGTTTATTTTAATGACAATGGAACTAACCAGTTCTTTAAGGGTGGTGTTTATCTGGATGTAGATGACGGGGCTGTCGTCTGGTATGTTTACTACGTCATTTCCACAAGGAGCTCGACCAGCATTCCAGTTGCTTGGAGTTTCAAAGTTAGTATCTTTGATCCATCTTTTAAAACCACTCTCGGCTAAACCTGAAACAAAATTTAAGGTTTCTGAACCATAATTTTTCTGAGGTTTCAGACAAGGTGGTCCATTATCTCCGTTTTTCTTTTTTCTTGTTTTGTTATAAATATTGGGATTTTGAAAATATTGAATATACAAATATTTAAGGTTTAATAGGTTTTATTGATATTTTGGTAAAATGTATGCCTTTACTTTTTCTTTTACTTCCAAAAACAAACAGATCTATTGTCAAAAGTGATAGATATACTTACAATTACTACACAATGATAAAGCATTCCTGCTTGCGTACCCATGTTATGAATACTATAGTATTCAGGCACAATGATATAAATTGTTACACAATTATATATATAGCATTTCTGCATGAGCAGTATTTATAACCCCACGCCAAGTTTGTACACTAATATTCGGTAAAATAATAAAATAGAAAAACTATCACAGATCTTGAACAAAATTTTAGAGATTATTATTATTATTTAATAAATATATGTTTAACAATATCCTCGCACTACCATACACCTTTATCTTGAACAGGCAACCCAACCTTCTGAAATTCATAACTATTATAGAACAATTTTCTTAAATCTTAATTTCACAAGGACACGTAAATATCTATTACAGGCCCAAGGTATGTTAATGCGTTTCGTAATTTATATAATTATCTTATTTATTTATTCATTTATTTATTTATTTATTTTGCATAAAATATTTTCCTTTTGAAATGACACCTAACGGTATGTGAATGAAAATATATCTTTATCATGATTGTGGAAATAATACATGTATTTAAAACCAAGCATACATTGTGTACATGGACACATAATTATATAAAGTTTTAAAATATAATTAACGAACACCGATCATGTTATTCTATTAATGACAACTTACCTGAAAAACATAAAAGCGCAACAGTAACTTGTACAACTTGCATTTTGTTACTTCCAAGCTTGCGAAGTGTGCGACTTGTATAGCTTAAGAAATCGTTACAAACGATTATTGTGTTAGGGGGCGTAAACAGTTGATTTTGCACGCACGGTTCAGCGCTGTAAAAGTATGCCCCACAGCATATCACGTTACAGTTTAAAACACAGCGATCAATGATACGTGTAAGTAGTTTACTCATATGCGAACGTTTGTAATTATATACATGTCTACAATACATCAGATGGTGGTTCAAGTGGGTTGAACATGATTGATTTCTTTCTGTTATGTTATGTGAAACCTTTATCGCATCCCCGTTTTGAAAAATCCCGGATTCGACCCTAGCTGTTAAATATGTCCGAGTATACCACGTTCGCGATAAAAGGACGTATCGAATGTCATGATTTGTAAATGAATCAAATTTCTTTCTGTACCTTGCACAAGCAAGAGCACTATATGAAACCCACACCATTTTGTTTTATCAGATCATGAGATAATTTTTTAATGTAACTACGCACCAAAATCTCTAAATACTAAACAGAACTTTTAGTGGTTTCCTTAGGTTTGATGCATAAATAACAATTTATTGGAAAGCATTATTATTCTCTGCTATGTGTTCCCAAAAGTCGATTAAATCCTGCTTTATATCTGCTTTAAAGTATAAAGCAGGATATAATCGGCTATTGCTCTTTAAAGCAGGTATAAAGCAGGATATAATCGACTTTCGGGAACACATGGCGTCAAAACTGTTTAAACAGTGACGAGTTTGTCACTCTCGAACGGATACGGTTTGATTAGTTTTTTTATAACGTTCAGATTGAGATCAAAAGGTTGGACTCGCGTGTACGATGGCATCCGTCTTACAAATCGAACCAGTGGCTTTAAAGTTGCATATTTCCTATTTGCTGCTAAATATAAACTGACTTATTTTAAAAATATATAACCAAGTTTGTGAAAAATATTTAAAATTAACTGGAGAAGCTGATAGGGTAACAAGACTAATATACAAACGACGAGACACTGTTTAACATGATTGTCATAATAATGAGCAAGACTAATAAAAAAAAATTATATTCAGTTTACGTGTACGATCTTGTACGAACTTGGAACTGTTTTAAAGTGTCACTTGAACGCAAACCTTTAGATGGTTCCCAGAACGTTCTCATAACAATCCAAGCCAGTGGTGTATGAAGATGACAAAAGATAGTGGGGATCGAACACGTTTGAATATTTGAAGAGGTAAACACCGCGGCGGTGTAGTATTGGCTAAACCAGGAGTCTCAAGGCTGTGACCAAGTGGCCATGTAACGTGTGTTTGACATTCAATAACCGTTGATTAATAATCATTGTGTTCCAGTGGTGTCGTTAAACAAACAAATTTTATCTTTACCCTTCCCCTTAATAAACGTAAAAAATTGTTTAACATATTGATTATTAATCAGCGGGTGTCAAAAGTACGTGACATTTAGTCACACAGAAAATCCGCTGCCGTCACATAGCTAGCTACTCTTCTTCAAATAACAACAAGGCATATTTTATGTGACCTTTCCCACAGACGGGATAGCACACACCACGGCTTTTGATAGACTACTAGTTGATCACTGGTTAGAACTATTTTGTGCTCCTTTTTTTTTGAAAAAAAGCTTTAACAGACTGAGTTCTTGCAAAGTGTCAGATGTTCATAATATTATTCCTGGCGGGAAGCATTTTCGCAGTCAAGAAAAGGAAGGGAGGGATGGAGTAGGGATGTGGTGGGGTGGGTTGGGGTGGGGGTGGAGAATGTGGATTTTAGAACTATATACCCTAGTTCAAGAGCGCAACTGTATAAACATACGTTCACCAATTTGTACAATATGGATGTACATGTATAGTGTTAAAAGCTATGCCCCACTGTGTAACACCCGCCTTGGACACATTAGATGCGCACGTATGGTGTCATACGTCTTAAAACGTGACAGTTTGACACTGTATTGATCTGTTTGGCGGGCCGCACCCAAGGGGGAAAATCTTAAAAAAACCTAAACGCTTTTTTTCTGGCTATCTGTTCTATACATTAAGCAAAACGTTGACTTTTGGAATCGGTGATGGGCAGACAAACAAAAACGAGTTTCTTCTCTCATTTTTATCTCGTGTGACTTTCGTCAGGCATTGCCCGAGACTTCAAAGGTCGTCGTGTATGCTATCATGTCGTGGTAAAGTGCATATACAAAATACCTCATGCTGCTATTCGGTAAGAGTAGCCTATGTGGCGGCAGCGTGTTTTTTTTCTGAGACAATGTGTCGACATAACCGTATGTTTGATATCCATCAGCCTTATTAATCAATGTGCTTTAATTCGTTTATTTCGTGTTTAGCTCCGTACGACATCCGTTAAGTTTAGATAATGTCATTTTAGACTTTGCCATGAGAATAACTGGAATAAAAGTTGAAATACATAACATTCTAAGTGATGAGAAGATGAAAATATAGTTATCCTTGTATTAGTATGATAAATTTAATAAACACTTCTTCTGTCTTTTTATATTAATTTCCGTAATACATACTGTATTGTTCTGTGTATATATTACATAGATTTTAAATACTAGTATATGACTATACTATTGCATCTTTTTACTATAGAGTTGAAGACCTGAAACTGTCCATGCCGACAGAATCAGAGCAGAGCAATTAATAGTACGATATCACAGTTTGTTTTCATAAGGTATAAATATATACTACTTGCCATTTAATTGTGACATCCGGTAAACGCAGATGCATCCTGACACCGCAAGACATTGTTTATATTTTATTAGATATATATAAACGTTCCAAATCTCAATCTGCATTTATAACATCCTGTCACTTTGAGTTAGGAATATACATGAACGGACAATAGAACTACAATGTATCTGCATTAAGAGTTAATGGGTATTTCCGATTTGATGATACCACTTGCCATATGCTGTAATTTATCCTTGCACCGCAAATAAAACGGTTTTAACAATTTATTGATCTGAAATAATACCTATTTTGAAACATCACAGTACGCAAATTAATTAAACCAATATATCGCATACTGATATGTTAAAATTGATAATAGCACGTGCAAGTATTAATACCGTGTAAATTAGAACTGAATTCAATAATCAAGGATTAAACAAAGGTGGGCTTGCCTTCATTGATTTAGACCCAATTTTAGAAATGTATATATAACGCGACAAATCCGCTCTTAACAATGCATTGAAGTTATAGTGGCATAACTTACAATGCTTTAACAAAACGCGTTGTGTTATTCTCACTCTAAATTACAATACGATATTAAATTCAAATTTTTCTATTGAGATTTTGAATTTGAATGTCATCTGGTTTTGGACGGGTTGATAAAGGTTTTTTAAACATGTTACCTTGCAAACTGCAATACATCTAAAGACGGTCCAGTGGTTTCTTCAGGTTTTTAGACTATACACAGAGAGAGGCTGCGTAGCGTCAATCATGGTGTTCAAAATACAATTGATAGCTGTCATGAACAATATACACGCGTGGCCAACATACTCCTCATGATGACAGAATAATGGCGCATCTGTTTGGATTGAAGTTGACAAATGTAAGGTGTTACGCTTTAACGCCTTAATACCACATAGTCATGGGGGATCTAGTTCTCAAGCATGTACATAAAGACACACAGGCGGATCTAAAAGTGAAGGGTGTTGATAAGAATGTACCCACCAAAATATTATTTTTTACAAAATATACTTAAAAATTGATTTAACCGATAGTGTCACATTATGACGTATGTACCTCTGTTAAGTGTTTTACATCATATTTTAAGATCATATAGATTTCAATTATAAATATTCTTGGAGCTAACAGCATAGCTTCATGGTCGTTCACAGACATGTGACCGTGTCACACCATCACCACAGAATCAAAATCTTCAAATCCTGAATCTACCCATGCACCATGTAGACTTATATGGCGTCGAGGAACATAGATTTGGTTGTTCCACCCGCTCCCCACCCACGTCACAAAAAAGAAACTGAGCAACATTTTTCTTCACTGGTATTTGTGTATTACAGTAAAGAACTAAATATAGACCTACTGTTGACCAATTATTGACGTCTAAGACTTGGGTTTTTTTCTTCTGAGATTCCATTTGGATTCTCATGAAAGCAATTTGTGACAAACATCTGAGTGAATAGAAACTTATTTTGTATTTGTTCATCAAGCAACAATCTCGTTATATTTTCTTCGAAACGTATCTTACTTTTATTACTCGCCCTTAATGCCGTTCAATCTTGTCTCAATAGTTTGATACGCTGATACAATATTCAGATATAGATCTATAACTTTGATGCTGTATTTTTTATATTGTGAGAATTATTATTAGTAATGCCTCTTTAAGTCTTATGAAAACGGCGAAGAACAATATGACAAAAACCCAAGTTAAATTGTCGTCTGGAAATTGCAATGGATAAGGTATCCAAAACTCATCAGTGTAAGACAACGGACGCGGTATCTCGCGGGACTTGAGGCCCAGATGACGTAGAAGCAAAGCGAGGGTATATCTGGTTTCCAATTGCTACCTGAAACCGACCAAGCTAATAATGGCACTTTCTCACGGGCAAACTCATCCGTAGGGTCCTATTTCGGCGCTCTGGCAACGAAATATTGAAAACCTCTCCCCTTACAGTGTTATTGCTTCTTCGATCTGTATAAATGATGGACTCTTTTGGAACCAAATAACTGCATAAGGTGTGATTTTGCATAATCACGCACTGCCAACCGTAGCAAGTTGTGAAAGATGGCGTCTGGTGTCTTGTTAATGTGGATTCAGAACAAAGCGACGCAGGGGCAAAGGTCTGTTCATATGGATAGATTGATGTTGACAAATTTGAGATTTGAGATTTTTATGCGACTTGGTTACGTTCTTACGTGCATGAAATTTAAAACCCATTTCAAACGTTTGGATAATGTCCGATTCAAATGCATAGACTATATCCAATACTCTTCGAAGTCACTTTAAAATTACTAAAACTTAATTTTCTGACGAATTATTATATGTCAAAACACATTGGTTACTTTCTATCCGATCTTGAAAATTACGTGCTCAAAGTTAGCCATTAAATTTTGAGCTAGATAAATAAGAAACAAAAATCCATTTCCAAAACAGTACAAGAGTTTGTTATGACATTTCTATTTTCTATTCCTGGATAGTAAAAAGATGAGGCCTAGCGATCTTTAAAATTGTATATTTTGGCTGTATGTGTTCAAACAAATTAATATGCACACGATAATAATAATAATTAATATATATATTAATATATAAGAAATCCTGTTTAGCCGTATTATTACGACGATATAAATATTTGGATATAGTGGTAGATAAAATGAACGATTGGTGGCTTGAAATATCCCGCTGTCGCTGTCAACAACCATGGCACGTGACCCGATCATCTAGTACTCAGTTTGCAGTCCCGCAACTTCTATTTATATTCCAAAAAATGTCCTTCATGCCAGGAATTAAAACATCCGAATTTAATCCATTTGACATTTTCAAATTAAACTAATTCCAATTGACAACAGAATATAAACGACAAAACATTGACCTGGTATAATTCGTATCTGCACAAAGCAGCGTCAAAGTCGAGATGGTATGTACTCATGAATCATGCTCGACATAAAATGGAAATTGACTATTGCATAGTTGAAGTAATCTTTTTTGTCGTACAACTTTGTGTAGAGGCCTTTATCATTTTATAACGCGATGTAAAGATCAAGCTATAAAAAGAGGTTCCACTTTCTGTTGTTTCCTTTATTTCCAATGCTGGTTGGTAAACCAATGAAAGGTAGTCTGCTATCCTACTAGTATGGAAAGATATATGGTCATCAATATAGCGGAAAGTGAAACTGAACTTCTTGGCTAGATCCCTTTGTATCGATTTTCCCAGGTTACTAGTAGTTAGAAATTCTGATTCATATGCATAGAGAAACAAATCTGCTAACAGTGGAGCACAATTAGTGCCCATGGGGATACCAGTTTCTTGTCTTTATGTGTTGTTAATCATGCTATGTCGTTATTAAATTATATGTACTGCCAGGTGGGTGTTGGGATGGGGGTTGGGGTCGGAGGCCATTTTTTAAATCATCGTATACTAAGTCCACCGTCCACTCTTTTAGAAATGAACCGAAAAGATCGGCAACACAGAGAATGGGTATTTCTCATGGATACACGTTGATCGCAAGCATGCAGGTGTGTAGTAACACATGCAAGGGCAAACATTATAATACTAAAACGTTGAGTTGTCACATATAAGATAAGACTGTTATCACGTTGCAACGTGATATATTTGGTCTGTCTATTTTGTCACTCACGGATGCTATAGAAAACGTACAAAAATGTTTGCATTGTGCGCGATCACACACACACGGGTAAGGTAAATAAATTCAGTTATCAATCGGGCGATGATTGAATTTGATCCATTTTCCCATGGCTGAGAGGTAAAAAAAGGTAACGCAGGAAACATTTTTATCGCAAAATCCTCACGAATTGAGATACTTCTATATAATAGAACTATTATGATGGACAACTGTAAATACTTTTCTCTTCTCGGCGGAGTGTTTTCTGTGTAAACAGCACAATCCTTGCCATCATCCGTATAATCATGAACAATTGTGATAGTACCCACACGAGTGGATTTAGGATTTCCGTATTCTCTAGCGGGTCAGAGGTCGCTATCATAAAGAACCGCAACACACTCTTGATGAAGAAATAACAATTCATACCCGAGGACTTCTTGAATGTTCAAGGCGGCCATTGTGTTCCAAGTTCAGTCGTTAACTAAAGAGTGTAGACATCTTTCTCAACTCGGCATGACAGTAAAGTTTTTGTTTCTTTTCAATGTTTAGAGATTTAAAAATATATATTTGGTATAGTACACAATAAAATGGTTTAAAAGGAAAACTGGTTAACAATTAATATACTAAATATTATATTTATTTATACTAAAATCTAAAAAAAGTAATAAAATAAATTATATATATTAGTGTATAATTATATGCATTATTATATTTTATCGCCTGTAAACTATATTTACCACTATAAAATATTATGTTATATGTTCCTCATAATTATGTCGTTGTGTAACGGCCTGAGTTAAATAAAGTTCTGTTTTGTTCTGTTCTGTCCTGTCCTGTCGAGGACACTGCAACGATGCAACCATCTACATCTGTGATCACGTCTGGTATGGTTTAATGATTGCCTCACTGGTTGGCATTGTATATTTGGAAATCAACTGTTGTCCTAACTTACACGTTTATCCTGGTGCACAGCTTGGTGAATAATTGGCTTCCTCCATGGACTTCCACCTATCAACAATAGTATCACAGTGACACGGTCCATTGCATAATACTGGGTATGTCACTGTTTGATTTAGAAAATAACCTACAGTTTCATAATTCTGCTGGTATTACTTCTAAGGATCTTGCTATTTCTGTAGATTTATCCTGTTTTTCCAATAAAGTTAAAATTTACTTATTGACCAATTACTTATTCAATTTATTGGTCATTCGTAGAAGAGTAGCCTATGTGGAGGCAGCGGGTTTACGTCTGTGACCATGTGTCAATATACGAGTAACCATGCGTCTGACGTCCAGTAACCGCTGATTTATAATTGATGTGTTTCTAGTGGCGTCGTTAAATAAAATAAAAATTTACAATTTATTGCTTACTAAATATTTATACAATATATCCAATGGTTTGTAGTAGCTTAGTATAGTCCTTGGACTTTTGCCTACAATAATTAAGTACAATACAAATATTATACAAAACTACACATTAAGCTATACTATGACAATAAGGATCAGTATAAATACATAGCATATACATTATATTGATATTGTATACAATAAGATGTAGGTAAATGTTAATATTAATAACATAAAATGCTCTATTAATATCCAGGAATATGTTGTAATTTGTAATTGTTTATTTGCTTTAAGCCGTTTGACTCATAGGCATATGTTATATAAGCACATATTATAGTGGTGTCCATCTTGAAATTCGCGAGTGATCAAAATGATCACACCGTCAAGGTCGTGCCACATTATTAATATATTATTATACATTATTATAAGCTACTATAGAAACGCATTGGATATACCTATATTGATATTGTAAGTAATAAAGTGTAAGTAAATATTATCATTAACATTGCTCCATTACCCAGAAATATGTTACAAATAGTATTAGCTGCGCAATCACTGTGGCATTCGTCTTAAAACTATAGCCATTGTGCCTTTAACCCAGCCTGAACGGGAAAAGCGTGATACGACCGTTTCATGTTGAGTTTACATAAGGCAATGAATAGATGCATTCATCAGCCAACCATTATTGGCAAAAAAGAGGTTCCTTAATTGTTTTCATTCATTGTGTATGTATACATAAATTTAAAATAATGATATACGTGTTAATATAATTTACTATATAAATAGTTTTGTTTATGTTATTGATGAAAAACAGAGCTTACTCAATACAATAACTTATGCTTTAAAAAATAATACATGGAATCTACTTCAATGAATAATAATAAAAACAAAAATCTTACACTCAATACTTTTGCACAAAATCAGTTATAAAGAAAAATAATTTCTTGTACAGGTAAAAAAAAAAAGAATTACCATATACTTCTCATAAGCCCGCGGATATACGACCTTCTGTTTAATAACATGGATGCAATACGACACGGCAACTGCCATTTAGGGACGGATCAGCCGAGATAATAGATCAAACTGCCCGAAGAAATGTTATTGGATATGTATTCTTGCAAACAGATCACAAGTAATCCGTTTCAGCGGGGGAAAGATTGATGTACGCAGGCGCGTGGCAGTCACGTGCTAATATGATTGCGCGCATATGTAGCGCGTGCATCAGCTAGTGTTTGAATCAAAAGTAATCCTTCACTTGCTCCAGCATGGTTTCATATGGCCGCCGGAAACATTATCTGTCTATGTTATGCTCATAGAAAGCGTGATAGTTTTTTTTGGAATTTATTTTGTTAATAAAGTTAAACGCAGACAGAAACGTGATCTATCTTAAGATGATATTTGATACTCGAGATTTTCTTCGGGATGTATTTTCTACAAATGATATAAATTTGCAGTTCAGAAATAATTAATAATTTGTAAACGAAATGAAAGGATCCGATATCGGTTTTAGTGACTTTTAGTGACTGTTTTTGTAAAACAGATCAAAATAATTGTTTGTATAGGCTTACAGATGTACATTCTTTTCACAGGTGTATTTATAGGATAGAAACTGTATGAGGTGGGATTAGAGGCTGATGGTATTTGCCATGAAAACTTCCGAAAGAAAAATTAAAAAATATAAATTTTTCAGACTTAAAAAAATGTAATAAATCCGTTTGTGCACTAAAATGCTATTTTTGTAATGGTAGAGAGTGGGAACTGCAGCTCGCATGGCGATGATTATTTTAACACAATTGTATATACATGTAGTCGTTGTTACAGTTGTATATTATTTAACAGATTTTTAAGTAGAGAAAGACGTCGTTACTATACATGTGTTGTTTATTTTAATTTATTTGTATGTACAAAAATATGCCGTTACTATACAGTTGTACATGTATATACAAAAAGTCACTACTAAAGTTATATATATTATTTTAATATATATGTGTGTGTAGAGTAAGACGTCGTTACTACAGTTGAATATTATTTAAATAGATTTGTGTGTAAAGCAAGATATAATTGCTACATTTGTATATTATTTAAATAGATTTGTGTGTACAGCAAGATATAATTGCTACAATTGTATATTATTTAAATAGATTTGTGTGTACAGCAAGATATAATTGCTACATTTGTATATTATTTAAATATATTTGTATGTATAGAAAGATATCTTTATATCTTTCTATTACTACAGTTGTATATTATTTAAATATGCTGTCGTATGACGGCCTGGGTGTATCAAATAAAAGTTTCAAAGCAAGATATAATTGCTACAGTTGAATATTATTTAAATAGATTTGTGTGTGTGTACAGCAATATATAATTGCTACAGTTGTATATTATTTATGTATATTTGTATGTAGAGAAAGATATAATTGCTACAGTTGTATATTACACGTATTTAAATATATTTGTATGTAGAGAAATATATATTTACTACAGTTGTATATTATTTAAATACATTTGTATGTAGAGAAACATATCGTTACTACAGTTGTATATTATTTAAATAGATGTGTGTGTGTGGAGTAAGATGTCGTTGCTACAGTTGTATATTATTTAAATAGATGTGTGTGTGGAGTAAGATGTCGTTGCTACAGTTGTATATTATTTAAAGACATTTGTGTGTGCAGAATAACGTCGTTGCTACAAGCTGTATGCTATTTTTAACTGATTTGTGTGTAGTGAAAAACGTATTTGCTACAGTTGTATATTATTTAAATAGATTTGTATGTAGAGTAAGATATTGTCACGTACAACGATGGTAGGGACATTCGCCACATCCGATAACATAATGTTTTGTTCATGCAATGTTAAACAAGTATAATGCAATGCATGTTTGCATGAAACGTGAAGGAAAGAGAGAGGGAAAAACCATTTGAATAAAGATACTACATATTATATTCTTGTCATGTCTCATACATTTATCAATTCTTCCAAGATCACCCAATTATCTGCTACATTCATTTCATATTATGACAAAAACGACGTTAGAAAAAACCCCTATAGATTCTACTTCTTATTGTCGTTTGCATGTCTTCATACATGTATTCATTAAACTATATACGAGTTTTGAGATATTAATCACTGCATGATCTAATCTTGCAACATGTAATTTTGTGGTTTTTATGTTTGCCTATTGCTTGTTACACTTGAGAAAGTTTTTACCCTGTAATTACACGTACTACATGTATATTTAAAACACTTTTTAAAAATGATGTCCCCGGCCACATGTGACCTTTGCGTAGCATGTGCTATCTGTGTAGTTATGTAATACCTATGGATCAAACTTCTAACATTTTGATTTAGCAACTGTGAGTTTTATAAACATGGATAATATTAGTGAGTGTGCCGTGTGCGTGTTTATTTATTGGAGTGCGAGCGCGTGTACGAAAATGGTATATGGACGAAAAGTATATACCATATAATATCTCAAATTCCGTATTTTAAGGAAACATTAATTATTTATTTTTACTAAATGAAAAGTGTCTGAGCAAGTTTTTAGTTTAACCCACTTTGACATAGGCGCAAGCTAAACTAGAAACACACGAATAATGTTTAGTTTATTGTAACTTGGCAATACAACATACCTAACGAAAAATCTGTGTTATTTACACTTTACATTATATGCACTATTTTGTTGATTACTAGTAAGTGTTTTCTTAAGATTATTTCAGGTCATACCACTTTTATCAGTGCCGCGACGAAATAGTGGACATCAAGTAAAAGTAGACATGCTCAGGTCGCAAATATCAAGCTACTTCTCAAGTGACGCGCAACAGCTACAGTGTGCTGAGGTCTGATAATGTCTGTGATTGTGTGCTGAGGTCCGATACTGTCTGTGATTGTGTGCTGAGGTCTGATAATGTCTGTGATTGTGTGCTGAGGTCTGATAATGTCTGTGATTGTGTGC
>JAULBR010082896.1:0-13608 GCA_032355825.1 Melanodrymia aurantiaca
AAATAGCCATTTACAAAAACAAATTCGTTTACATTTCATGTTCGTTCAAATGTCCAAAGGTGACAAATGTACATTTTTAGTGAAGAAATTAAACGCGATATACTTTCTTTTGATCGTCAGTATAGTTTTGAGACCACGCTTTTCATAGCCATATCTATACTTTTAGAATGCAAGATGGTGGTCTACGCACAAGCTACTAATTTATCAAGTAGTTTTTTGTTCTGCTAGTAAGAGAGTGTTATTTGCCATTAATGAGTTCTAACCCAATTTGTTCAAAGATATCCTGCATTGTCAGACTCTGATCATACAATGGAATAAATGTCAAATCAGCTTCTATTTTGTACACGAATTATTAGTGTGTTTCTATTTCAATAGTTGTCATCTTGATGCTATTTATATTGTGTATCTATGTTTCCCTCACATGCCATTGATTTCCATTTTAATAATATTTACAAGCAACGGTTTTTCTTTCAGTTTAGTCATATAAATTATATAACCTAGCATGATATAGGCTATTCAATGTACTCCTTACTGAACATTTATTCATATTTAAATTATACAAAAACATAATTATATAATCACAACTTTAGTGTTGAATGTGTACTCACCTACAATGTTTTCCAAAATTTGACAAATTCAATAAACATCTCCATCAAATCGACAAAATTTTAAAATATAGTGATATTAGTCTGTGCTCTGCAAGAACTAAAGTCCACATGCAGTCGTTAGTACTGACATGAGATTAAAAAACCCAGAAAGCGTAAACACCGAACCGAATAGAGCTGGAACCAATAATCGTTATATTTACGACTGAAGCGGACAGCGAGATTTAATTGTGCATATTAGAACAAGCAAAGTCTTCTATAGTTTATCAATACTCAATAAACCTGATCAGTGATCGCTTTTAATAATTATGTCTGTAACTGGCATAGAATATTGATCATATAATAGTGCATGTTCAAGAAGCTGTGAAGTTGATACACAACCTTTCATATCGCATGGGCTGTTTTTCCATAATTATACATGTTTTGCACAGTTGTTGAATGATCATAAAGGCACAATGCCTAGTTTTAAGACGCTAAAAGTTAAAAGTTTATTTGTTTAACACCACTGGAACACATTGCCTAATAATCAGCGGTTATTGGATGTCAAACGCACAGTTACGGTATATCGACACGTGATCACAGAAGAAACCCGCTGCTGTCACATAAGCTAATCTTACTCTTACCGAATAAAAGCAAGGGTTGTTTTAGGTGCACTTCCCACAGACAGAATAGCACACACCATGTCCTTTGATGGACCATTCGTGGATTACTGGTTGGCATGGGACATAAATCAAGCAAATGCCGCTGTGCTTGTGCAGATACACAATGTAATACTAGTTGTAACATATTTCTATCTAATAGGGCATTATCATTTATTCAAATTAACGTATACTTACATCTTATTGCTCACAATATCAATAAAAAGTATATTATACATGTATTGTGTACATCGAATGTGTTTCTGGTTATTCAAATGGTTATGTACTTTTCCCTAAAATATGTTGTCCCTGACAAATATATTAAACTATTATAAACGCATTGGATATACGTATATTGATATTGTAAGCAATACGATGTCATGTCCCCTAGACTCTGGTTGGCACTGAACTAAGTTTTTAGGCTATATTATTTTTAACACCAACCCACTTGAACGTTAGTCTTGTTTAACTAAAATTATTCATTCATGGATAATATACCTTTGCGCCAATGTCTAGAAAGACAATTAACAGCGTTTACTGAAAAGCGGAAGCAATTTGATAAAAAGATTTGCTCACGTAGTATCTGTATTTTGCTTTGTAATCACAATCAATACTAGCACTACTTAAATAATGCATGCTAAGTTAATTTCAAATTGAATCATGGGCAGTACTGTAATTGAGAACGACACAGAACGTGTCTCAGTAGCTTACTGAATGCGATCATCTTATACGCTGAACAGAATATGCCAACGGGATTCGATACGTAAATATAGCTACACTATTTTTGGACCAATGCTGGTTCATGAAGGAAACCCGAAATAGAAAAAAACCCAAGATTCACGTGTTCTTCAGACTTCATTCTTACGTGTGTGTTTTTATGCTATCATTTACTTTAAAGAGTATGCGTAATCTGCAGACATGCAACCCACCTGTGTTCATAACATGGTACCGTGTTAATTCTCCATCACATCAAGTGGAGTCTTCACTGTATTAAGAGTAATTACCAGAGAATATCAGATAAGATGGTTGTCATAGAATCAGGTGGGATCGCCATGGAATAGTAGATAATCGTTATAGAATTACGTACTCATCACAGGTTAACAGATGGGCATTGGAGTGGACATGGAATTAGATGGTCTTCATAGAATCAGGTGAGATCACCATGCAGAAAACAGATAGTCGTTATAGAATTACGTATTCATCATATAGCATCAGATAGACATTGGAGTCGACATGGAAATAAACAGTCGTTGTGGAATATGGTGGGATAACTACGGACTATTAGATGGTCATTATAGAATTGCATCGTCACCATAGAATATCAGATGGAGTAATCATGCAATCAAGGTGTATATAGTACCACATCAGATATAGTCACAGTTTAATAAAGTGGAGTCATCATGACATATGGTGGTGTCATCATTCAATTAAATGAACCCATGTGCACGAAACAGCATGGAGTCGTTATGGAAATCAGTGCTTAGCATAGAATAAGTTTAACTAGTATATGAGTTTAACAAAGAACGAGTTATCATGGCTTCATCAAAGGATCAGATGGTTAAGTCAATACATGAGTTAATCAACAAGAAGAAATTAGTATAACTTTTCACAAATGTATGTATCTTTATTTGAATGGGAAAGTTGTAAAGTAATTCAATAACTACACTTTTATGGTGAATATTTTTGGGTAAATATTTACATTATATGTAGATGAACTATATTTTTGGCATCGGTGAACGTCAAAGCAAATTGCATGATGCAAGATCTATCACACAATTTGCATGCAAGGAGAACATCGAATATTGTAGACATCAGACCTAAATTCGCTTACTTTCACTAGGTCCACCATACACAATATAATAACGAATTATCCATTTGAATGTAAACGTTATTGGCCACACATTTATATTTGCTCTACTAGCGATATGCAACTGTCTCCTTGGAACTATTTTGCCATGATTGATTCCACAGAAAATTTTAATGGTGTCGTTTTCAATTTAATTGGCTTGTCTGTGTCTGGAGTTTCATCCGAGCAAGATTCTGGACTCTTTGGACTTGGAGATACACATTCACCTGATACCGACAGAGAGTCGTTCACTAACGTGGTGCCACTATTAGGAATTATTGAATGAAAGGCAGAACGTCTTCTGATCATGTCAGCGCCACTCAAAGATCTGAGGTCGCCACACTTAGCTTGTGACGTTTTCGTTGGTGAGTGACCTGTTTCAGAATTTCTAAATGAAGAATAACCCGGAAGGACATTTGAAGGCATGTTAACGTGAAGACCCCACGGTGTAAAGTTCATTGCGCACAACGGACTGCGCAGTGACTGGGAACCCATAAAGTCTGGCAGAGTTGATTTGAGTCCAATAACTGGTATAGAAAACGGATAGCTTCCAAACACATTTCCAGATATAGCTTGTTGGTTTATTTGTGATGTCAGGGCTTGCATCTGATCAGACTTCATGCCTGAAGCTAGCTGCTCTATCGCACGCTCCAAGTTCCCTCCACAACCCTGCCACACCAGTTCTAACACATTGGGGTTGTGGGTTGGGAATATTCGATGCAAGAAATCCCTTGGCGTGAGGTTGCCAAGTAATCTGGATTTCTCCGCCTCCATGTTAGCAACCGATTCCCCGCTGTTTCTACGCTTGATGATCTCTGCTTGTTGTTCTCTCTCCAGCATCACCATCTCCAGCTCCTTGTCGGCGAAACAGCGCCGCTTTCTCATTCGCTCGTTCAGGTACGGAACCATCGACCGCAGCGCCTCTGGTGGAGGAAGCGAGTGCAGACGGGATCGGTAACCTGAAATTAACAATGACCTTACTCGTTATTTTACTCATTGTTCTACTGATGTTTCTGCAAATGTGACAACTTTAAATTTGACGACAAATAAAACTACCAAGCCTAAAATGGTCATTAATAAGACTTGTTTATCACTCATAAGTACATTGACAAACAACTTCTAATGCCTAGCGCACACCGGCCCGACGAGACGGTTTAGTCGGCGTTATGACACCGTCGGCTCTATTCTCACCAATCACAACGGATCAGCTGGCCATGTGATATCTGTCATGATGGCGGCGTGGTTTAACACAGAAACGGAAAGCGAACTGATTGAACATTTTTATTAAGCTCCGACGATCTCGTCGGCTTGGTGTGCGCTGAAAAAACGTTCCGACAACTAACGCCGATTTTCTCGAGTTGGCGTTATCGCCGACTAAACCGTCTCGTCGGGCCGGTATGCGCTTAGCATTAGTCAGAAGGAATTGGCATATAACTAAATTGAGATATGATACATGTAGATATGCGAGGAAATGCAATTTTGTTCGACACAAAAGGGAAAGTTGAAGTCATCACTTTTATCGTACAACTTTGTATAGAGGCCTGTGTAATGTTGACTGCTTCCCCGTTGGTAACAATATTTGTGAAAACTATTGCATTTACATACTGTGTGATATGCGATGGCAAACATTGTGTACTTGATACAGTGATTCTGTTATATTAATAGCTCACCAAAGAGAAACACGTGTCTATGTCGGCATGTTAAACAGTTTGAACTATATTATTAACAACTTTATTCAACGATGTGTCAAGGATAACTCCTTTGTTGTCAATATTCACCAAACTATCCAGGATTGAATCATTAGCTGGGTGATTTAGATAGGATGGCGTGGATGAAATGACTGAGCGGCAACTGATTTCTTTATTCCTTTATCGCACAAATCTCATTGGTAGAGATTGTGAAATAGTAAGAAAAACCGACACATTGGCGTCCTTTTTAGAAACAATAAATTGCTGCAAACTATTCCCGAACTGCAGGGATAAAAATCCAGCAAAACACAGATTGAAATCGTCTCGCAGATTCTCGGCATATCTCGCAGTAGGAGGCGCCCGAAGCACGAATATCATGCAGACAACAAGTTTCTTCTCGAAACATTAAGAAAATATCACACGTCTCGAATAACGCGTTTGTACAATTTGTATTACATTCAGACTACCAAAGATTGTTATTTTCAGGATGTATAACACACGAAAAGACATGCCTGTTGCGCCCCGAACCAATTTGCTCGAAATTTATACCGTTTTGTAGAATTTGGTGATCTATGATAATTGAGCGATTGAAAACAGATGAAAAGCTAAAGCTTGTTTATGAACACGAAACGGCCGTTTGGAAGAGTAAAAAACGCGTATCAACACCATGCCCTGTTGAACGCCGGAGAGAATTGTTTATGCACGTAATTTTACAGGACATTTTATCAGATGGTTTTACCGTAATTGAGGTAAACGAGCTGTCTGCCATGCACAAATGCACACTAGTGACATGATTCGGTCTGTAAGAATGTTTTACTACAGATTGAATTTGTGTCCATAGAGACTGTGTTTATACCCCCCTCTAACACACACTAACCACCAGTGAGAATTAATGTACGCACGTTAAATCAATGTTCATACATAGACATCCTAAATGTATGTTCATTCAGAGAGAAAGAGAGAGAGAGAGAGAGAGAGAGAGAGAGAGAGGGGGGAGGGAGGGAGGGAAAGAGAGAGTATTATAGTTATAGAGTTACGGACACAATTTATGTTATGTTGGGACTAAATTAAATACAATAAACACAAAATTAACATTAATTCAGGAACTGAACTATATAAGCACTTTTATTAACGAATTTAACCAATACATCCGTATGACACCGAACGTTTGTCAAAGCACGGTAACACCACTGTTTTAGCAGTGGTTCATGAGAGTAGACTACCGAATGTATCGATTCAGTATTCATGAGTCCTCGTCGTCATGGCTATGCTATGTTATTCAAATACATGTAGTTATATAAATAAATACTTTAAAGAAATATTATTGAACGACAAACTCACTGGCAAGAATGTCTCTAGACAGAGAATGTTGTTGGAGACTGCGCAGATTTCTCTGGAGCAACTTCCGCTGCTGAAGCAGATTGGCTGCGTTCTTGACCTTGGCCTTCATCGCACCAGACATTTCCGTCGCTTGGTGTCTGAGATAAATAAACAAGTTTTCATTAGTTATCGTGTATGCAACCAAACCGTAAAAGAGTTATCTTAATATGTACCCATGGCCATAAACTTAAGGTTGTCGCTTCCAGTTTCTTCGTCTGTAAGGAAGAGAACGAAAAAAAAAGTACAAATTACAAGAGTGGGCACTGTGTCCGTGGATGCTAGTCTATAACAGATATTGGTTTGATTGAAAACATTTTTATTGAATATTATACAAAGGGATTGGGCAAAACTTATCCAACATCCATGTCCCTCTACAATACATAGACAGTAACTACGACATAACCTATTTAGATGAATATGGAGTGGTCTTTGGCTAATATATGCAAAAAAGAATGAACCAAAGAATCACTGAAAGCTGACACTCAACGTGACCTATTTAATTATAAACATGTATTCCGTACATTTAGATTAATTTATTCTAAATCAGGGTTGGGTCGGTGTGGGAGGTATGTGTGAGTAAAAGATTTGATAATACACAAAATACAGAGAAACTTTACTAAAACAATGATTTATAGCCACTAGTTCAAGTTTAAGTCGCATGTAATGTACGCATCCAAGTGTTAACATGCGAAACAATATAAACCTGATCAAACCATATCTCGTTTGAGAGAATTCAGATAAGAGGGGTTTTTCAACAATAGTAATGAAACCGTGTTTGGCTATAAAAAACGATCATATCAGGCACCGACGGTGGCATCCGTCTTAAACTGGAAACAGTGAATTTAACAACAGAAAACAGTTTGAACCATTTACCCATTAACAGTGTATTGTTGTTCAGTAGCTCTTAATGAAATGCGAGTTGACAAACAAGCAACACGTGTTAAATTGCACACGTCTAATGGGCCGTGCTCTGGCACGAGCTAACCTGCAAGTCATCAACGATACAACGCCCACGTGACAAGAACTCCTTACAAAATGCCATCAGTTGGTTGGTAATTAGTATATCAATCCCAATTATCTGACCTTTGGCCCGGCGGCATGTTCTACACGAGTCACGAAGATCTACATACGCCCTGCGACAGAGTTCTGATGTTGAGAGTTTTGATAAATGTTTGATTTATGTTTTACTTTGATCCAATAACGGAAGCAAGTGATGCTGCTGGTGATAATGTCCAATGTAATGGGCAGGTGTTTTACTTAACATGGCGTATGAAACGCCATCTGAGTTTTGAAGAGAAAGTTTAGAGGTTACTGGTATGATCTTTATTTGTTTCCGGTGGGACTATTTTTCTATGATAAGCTTACCCAGGCAATTCTTATGTTATTGATATCGTATCTCTAACCACATGGTGCTTATTTGGTTATCCAGTATCCGTATGGACACAAAAATGAGAGAATAAATAACAGATACACATTGAACATCCTGCTAACGGAATGGATGTCTTGTTAAATGAATGCATGTCATTAGGGTAAAAGAAGTGGAAAACAAAGATAAAGTTTGTTTTGTTGAACGACACTACTGGAGTATATTTAATAATTAACCATCGGACATTGGATGTTACACGATCAATGATTGTGACATATGGTCTCAGTAGAGAACCGTTGTTGGCGCTTGGCTACCATTTCTCGATTAGTAGCAAGGGATATTTATATGCACTTCACCACAGATGGGATAGCACATACCACTGATACCACTATTTGTAGACGATTGATTAAAAAACACCCCAAGTAGATACGCAAACCACTGAGATAGATACAGCTCTGCATGATAACAGAGCAACAAAGTGGAACACACAAGGTGGACTAAAAATCAAGATGAACCTTTTCAACAATGAGTTCTACAAACAAACGAGAAATTCATGTTTATGGGCAAATGGTTAAATTGAGAATTGACAAACTAATACCGAAACGGTGAACTTGTTTCTACCCACATACAAACATACATAAAATATCAATATGCTATATGTCTAGGTTTTATTGATGATGATAAAAACTAAAATGTTGTAAAGTTTCAGTAAAATGTTCAATATCCGGTTTTCTCTGACATTGTGGACACAAGATTTTCGTTCGACCTTTGTGAATGGTTTGATACTTTTAATTAAAAATATGACAATGTCTTTAGTTTAGCATCATGAAGTAAAACCAATGATTATTATTTGCCAACATGAGCCAAATGTGATTATTCCTTAAATCACGGTTAATTAATCGTCAACATTACTATTTTGAGATTAACATTTGACATAACAATTTAAATTTTCTTCTTAAATATTAGTAAAAGTAATACATGTATAATATATTTTGTTTAATCAGTAATCAATAACGGTAAAAAGGAATTGTCCTCAAAATACTAAAAAATTAAATAAATGAATGTATGAAATAGTCTTCAATGTCCATGATTTTTAAATACATATTATATATATATATATATACCTTTTATAAAATAAAAACATTGAAGAAACTAAATTAAAACTATAATATATTATATTCATATCTTTGATATGTGTATTATTATATTATTAAAATAGTCAATGATATTTAATGGTTATTAAATTCAAAACATTCAATATTTGTATTTTTTTTTTAATTACGCTATTTTGGAAAATCCAAAGTTTAACTACCAATCGTTCCAAATATAACAAATTTAAAATAATAAGCCAAAAATTAGTTTTGTCAAATGATTGTTATTGTGAAATTACTAAAATCCGGATGTAAAATATTTCCACACATTAAAATGTTGATAAATAATAAATATACTACACGCTACAAGTGTATTCCATTGAATTAAACGATAATATTAATAATAATTTCGCATTTTAATAATCGAACAAATCGAATTCATTCGCCACAAATTCTAGTGAGGCATTTATTATATAGGCCTACTTTTCTCCAATTGATAATAGGATACATAACGTATATAAGAGTTTTTTTAATGTAACTTGAAGAAATAAGTTTGCACTAGAAACAAGTAAATTGTACAGATTATAATGTACCTAATAATTACCACATTATGATGATCTTGATCTGTTTTAAAAACTTCACTGACGAACGATAATCAATGTATTCAGATATAACTCCTGAAATTCGATATTACAGTTCCACACAACGAAGTTTAAGTATAACATGTATATAATATATGATATAATATATTTTAATAATTACTTCAACTATTTATGATGTAAAACAATAATTTATATCTCACCTTCGTAGCGCCACTTGGGCCGCCATTATTCTCTGTCTTTCAACAACCAATAAGCAATTAGCACACTGACAGTCGCGCCACCTGCAGTATCGCTTATGTCCCTTTAAGCAGGACACGACGCCGTGATTTCTGCACCTTGCACACTTTGGCGTCCGTAGCAGACGTCGAGGTACACATTTAGATTTGTCAGTGTTTCTGTTTAGCGAGTCTGATATTTCTACACGCGTTTCATTCTCGTCTCCACTTTCTTCATCGTCGTCTTCTTCCTCGATATCCAGATATTCATCGTCATCAAGCTGCACAGAGTCACAGTCCTCCTCCATTGTCTGAAACAACATACACCATTGCAAATATAACTAACATAATTATAATATCTTCCACATACTTTTGACTTTAAAAAAGTTACTGCTGTCAATTGTATTGAATTTAAGGAGAATCTGTGGCGCGAAAAGCGTGATCACGTGACGACGAGAATCTTTAACTAGTAATGGTGCTCCTTACTTGTTTGCTTGTAGATCTATGCATTTGAATACACATAATATTGATTATCTCACATCATTTAACTATTATCAGGATAGTTGATCATCTTGTATTGATTTACCTATCAGAATGAGAAATAAAAGTAATCAACCAAAAAGTACAACATCTCTAGACAAGAGAGTGCGATAAACGGGATAACTTTAAAACATTAAAACACAAAGTTCAATAGTAGTACATGTATATTGATATTGATGCAACAAACACCTTAAATTGCAGAAAATTCTGTTAACAAAATCCATGTTTGCAGGGATCAAGATTATACAGACTCCGTTATTCGTACATCGCATCAGCAATATTTGTAGGCATAATTATGTTTACTATTTTGATATTTTCAACAAGTACAAGTAGCTATTTATCAGATTGTCCGAATATATGATTTTATGAAGCATCTGATGTTAATCTCACTGATAGAGTTCCGCGGTCTCTAAGCGAGTGAGTTGGAACCAGTCCGAGACAGGATGGCGGAGTACACACGCGAATCCCAGTCTACTATTTACACTCGAATACTATGGAAGTGAAGTGGCCACAGGGGATCGCAATTTGCTATTTATTCTGAAATATTATAGAAAAAAAATGGCCACGGAGGAGAGTAATACAATTTTAGATGTGTTCAGCGTGTGGATGATGAGAATATGATAAACAAAGCGGAACATGATAGGTTAATTTGTGTGAGATCTATCTTTGAACACTAACAGACGCATTTTATTTGTTTTCCACTTTAACTGGAATCAGTCACGGGTTAACACCTTTCCCTTGCACGTAGACAATATAAAAATGAAAACAAGAATTGAGGACACAAAAATTGTTTAGGACTAAGACTGTTTTTTAATTTTCTCTCGAGTCTAAAACTCTTTTTCAGTCCCCACCCTCTATATAAATTTCTATATTTATACGAATATGCCAAACTTTCACATTCCAAAACATTTAGTTTACCATTGTAGTGAATATTGACATACCTAATTATAAGCAGACTAACATGGTTTGTGGACTCGGTGTATTAATATCACTTTCCTACATATTAAATTAACACCACAGTAGTTTGTGTGTGTCGAATAACAAGCAAGCGACACTAACAGGGCAATGAAAATAAACGTCCTATTTAGTAGGATTTCTAAATATTTTGTAATGTGGATAAAATTGATTCATATCTACATTGAGGGAACACGAGCGGGAAGCAATCGCGCCTGTTCTCACACACAAATAATCAAATGTACTTGACACTAAACTGCAACAGATGAAACAGACATTAGTGCATGTCTGTTTCACGCATGTACACATGTCCATATCTTCCTGTCTTACATTCTAATAGATTTTATTTTACACCGCGACACGAATATCATAATAATATAGATAGAGGATAATGTGACAGTGTGTATATATAGTATGTTGTTAAATAACATCACGTGAGAAGTATCTCGTTGAAATGAACATTTTATTTGACAACAAGACACAAACGTTGTAAGAGAAATGTTTTTGTGTTTGTTATTTAACGACACCACATTAAATGCCCCACCCATTTTGGGGATTGGGGTGAACTTTGGAAAAGCAAAATGACGTCGTATCGTTACCTGGTGACGCTACAGTCAAGGGGTGGGGGTGGGGTGGATGTGGGGGCATGCAATGAAAAATAACACCGTATATCTCCACTCAATGTGAAATAATAGTTATGCACCGGTATCCGTGGTTTAGTGGTTAGACCGTCGGTTTCAATACTGGTAGGTACTGGGTTCGAATCCCGCTAGAGGTCGATGGTAGTTTAAATCGTAGTACTGACTCCCACCCTAGTGAGAACTTCGTTAGTCTCAATGGGTAGGTCAGTGACCCACTACTGGTTAACAAAAGCCGTTGTATGTACTGTCCTGTGGGAAAGTACATAATAATAAAAGTAGCGGGTTTCCTCGTTAACTTCTGCGCGTCGATGATAGAGGTGTTTGAACGTCAATTGGATATAAGCAAGTGAATAAGTTTTAACTATAACAATAACAGTTATCATTCGAGTGACAACGGCAACTTCGTTTTTATTATAAAATACCTTATTTCACCATACAAGTATGTCTTA
Organism: Melanodrymia aurantiaca; assembly: GCA_032355825.1. NCBI lineage: Eukaryota > Metazoa > Mollusca > Gastropoda > Neomphalida > Peltospiridae > Melanodrymia > Melanodrymia aurantiaca. The sequence continues at coordinate 12,016 of JAULBR010082896.1, forward strand.
TATTGTAATAAACGCGATAATCTTTGAAATAGGAAAAGAAAATTGAAAATGCTGAGTGTGTTTGTAAACTATTCTGACTGGGTCACGTGTTCACGTGTTGTTGAATAAATCACGAAATCTGTAAAATGAATAAACTTATTATCTCTGAGCGTGGCTGTGTCCGTGTGTAGGTAATGTACACAAACACGTGTTTTAAATATCACAATAAAAAGGTCGCAGGAAGCGATAAGTTCTGGAGAGTAAAAGTTTCGGGTTGCATAAAGGCCAAAGTAATCGAGTGTTTTTTGTTCTAAATGTTATAAGAAGAAGTGAATGGCAATGTGTAATATAAGCACATGTTGAACTCGCCAACACAGTGCGATAGATCTGCTAACACGATGGTACAATAGTGTCGCCCTGGCGCGTGGGTGTGCGTGTGCGTGTGCGTAGGAGGGTGTGTAATAATCCATAATTATACAAAGATACAGTTGGTTGGTTGGTTGGTTGGTTGGTTGGTTTAACGGCTCCACTGGACCACATCGATTATATAAAATTGGGTTAGAAAAGTATGTGGCATATAATCTAAAAATAATTCTCGCACGTCAATAAATAAGCTATTTTTGGGGAAATGGGACCCGACTATAAATCAGTGGTTATTGGACGTGAGACGCATGGTTATATTGACACATGGTCTCAGAGAGAAAACCCGCTGTCGCCTTTTCATGTGCTACTCTTACCGAAAAACAGCAAGGGGTCTTTTATGTGCATTATCTCATAGGAAAGATATAGCATATCCCACGGAAATTGATAAACTAGTCGTGTATCAATGGCTGGAATGGAAAACAGCCCATAAAATAGTTTGCGCTGTGGAGGATCGATCCCTTGACCCATCCCGCCACAGGAAGACACTCTACCTCTAGACTACGTCCCGCCCCTACATAGCATTGCGCTGTGGAGGATCGATCCCTTGACCCATCCCACCACAGGAAGACACACTACCTCTAGACTACGTCCCGCCCCTACATAGCATTAGATGCACAAGCACATCTTAAAATTAGGCATTGTGTTTTTTAGCATAAACATTACACGATACACTAACATCTGAGTAATCTATTTATTTATTTATAATAATATGTTCCAGTGGTATCATTAAACAAACAAACTTTATCTATCTTTAAAATAACTGTTAAAGAAATTTAAACTGGAAACATATTCTTCTGTATGTAAATAACGCGATAAATATAACATGTCTCTCAGTGACAAAGTTCAATTTGTGCATCTATAGCGGCTGTGGTGTGTGCTATCCTTTCTGTGGATTTCCTCTATTACCATGTGTCGATAAAACTGTGCGTTTGACATCCAATAACCGCTGATATATAATAAATGTGTTCCAATGGTATCATTAAACAAACTTTATCTACCTTTAAAATAACTGTTAAAAAGTACTAAGAAATAACAGGATAAATATTAATAGTTTCTGGCATGAGTCCTTTTGTAGATGGTTTTTCTGACACGAGTCTCAAGAAAATCAATCAAAGGGGCGAGCTTCAGCGAGCCCCATGGATTGATTTTCTTGAGACGAGTGTCAGAAAAACCATCTACAAAATGACGAGT
>JAULBR010082907.1:0-13607 GCA_032355825.1 Melanodrymia aurantiaca
CAGTGGCTGGAATGGTTTTGACAACCCAATCAGATGACACGTTATACCAATGTTGTGATATTTCTCACTGAGAAAATATGATTTATATTTCCATGGTTATGCTTGCCCTCTGGGGTAATAATATTGTTTATCCTATGACTTATCCATAATATCCATGTATACATATTCAGGCCTTTCCCCAGGATTTTTTTAAAAGTGCTTACATTTTCAAAATTCAGGAATAATATTAAATATTTTTGTAATATACATGAGTAAAAATTTGATAGATTGTGCATTATATATTGCACAGTGACAAACACGTGAATTTAAGACCCTTACAAAGCCATTATAATAAATCAAAGTGCTTACAACTCCCTTAAAATAACCCTAGTAAATGTACAGGGTTTTCCATAACGAGTAAATTATGTAATTTTACATGTTTTCATTAAGTTAGAACAATGCCTTCTGCGAAATTCAGCTAAGAATGCCATTCACCACTCAACATTTAACTAACAATTTGATCTTGTAAACATATATGTACATGTAGACATAGCAGTATAGCAACACATATCATGTAATCTTCAGTGTTTGTACTATAATGTACGAGTGAATATTAATGCAAATTTAGTTCTCTCAATTAATCAATACCCACCTAAAGCCATCATGCCCTTGCCTGAAAAGAAATGAAAAAGATGTTAAGTATACATGTACATGTCTTATTCAAAGCTGTGCATACAATATGTACATTACAAGTAATTAAAAGCTCATTACATTAAAATAAATACAATTTTGTATGCAGAGAATACCTTGCATGCCTAGATTTTCAAACTTTAAATACTGTAAAAAGTTAGGTTTTTGATTGATTTTTATGACACAATGGTAAAACAAATCCTTCCTTGGTTTGAGATTTAATGAGAATCAGGGGGACAAACATTAATTCCATAACTATTTTCTAGTAGTGTAGTGGGCAGACAAGCAGGTACCCATTGGGTTCAAATCCCACACGGTGCAATGTGATTTTTAATCGCAGTACCGGCGCCAACCCTAGCCTCAATGAGTAGGTGTACGTACACCACTTACACCAGTCAGTATCCAACTACTGGTTAACAAAGGCAGTGGTATGTACTGTCCTGTCTGTGGGTGAGTGCATACACATGTCAAATACCCCTTGCTACTTGTGAAGTAGGAGTAGCAGGTTTTCTCTCCATACTAACACTAACTTCTGTCCTGGGCAGGCAGTTGAGGTAGCTGGACTGTGTCCAGGACATACATGTTTAAAACTCAATTGAATATGACAAAGTTTAATGTTTCTGACAAAGACGTTCTACATGTACATACCTTTCTTGGCCTTTAGAAACTCAGGAGTTTCCTTAGCATAGGAAAAGTTTGCTGAAATTTAAAAATACAATCAGTTTATTAATAAGTGGAATATAGAGGTTTGTTCTAGAAAAAAATAAACACCATAAAAATTTCATGTTACTTTCAACAAAATATGTACATTGTATTTACATTTGTGTTTGTCACAGTGACATACAAGTGCAAAGTGACACTAACATACATACCTGTATGTATTCTATAAATTATGAATAGTAATTCATGTCATATACATGTACATATAAGATGCAAATCAAAACCAGTGGACACTGCATGGTTTACACTTTTTTTAATTTTGAACAGTTTTTTTAACAATATGCCTATCGTCTCCCCGTGCCTTTACGCCTACCCTCATTATTCATCTGAGTACTCACCTCACTGTGTCCACTGACAGGACTAACATCACAGTTTGTCATTTGACATTTTGCAAAATACATGTACATGATGTAGTTATTTTCGAGTAGAATAAACATACATCTATTGCATGCTACACTTTTATGATTATACATGTATGACTAAAACATTCCACTGTTGTGATGTGGTACAGGTAAAAAAGGAAAAAACCATTAGGTTGAGTGAGTGGGGTTGATCCTGTGACATCTCGCTTATCAGGTAGATGGCAGCTACATGTACATTTGATACATGTATGGACACTGGTTAGTTAGTCTATTCAAATATAGTGTCTGTATTGTATGACTAAACCAGGGGTGCAGAAATGGAGAATTTTTCACTAGCCCGCCAGGACAGAACCAACGAAAATTTACTATTACGCCAGAAATTCCTACTAGTCCGCCAGCCTATAGAACAATATATAATTTTTAAACAAATAATTATTATAATATATACTTCACCTCAAATGATCATCAATTGAAAACAAATCATGTTAACATTAATTTTTATCGTAATAGCCTTATTCGACGCAAAAACAAAAACACAAAAAAAGAGAAAAATATGGATCGCCTGTCGGACTGGTAGCTGCATTTCTTAACTCATCCGTCAGAATTTTTAGTCGCATTTGGCAAGCGGGCGAGTACTTTCTGCACCCCTGTAAACGTACATGTATGTGACTTCTATCTGGATATGTTTTGCTGATCATTACAATTTGGATAATGATTGTACTCTGAACGCCTGGAACAATGGTATGCGAACAATAATGAACATGAAGGAAACATTTTAATAATCTAAAATTATGAAAACAGTAAAACATGCCGAAACTTTATAAATTTTATTTCAACAATTAAAAATCATGGTGTTTTAGGAAATAAATATATACACACCCAAAAAATAAACCAAAAAAATTTTTTAAACTATTTTAAGCATTTCATCATGCAAGTGCTAGAGTTTTTTGTTTAAAACATCCCACCCAGATTTTTCTTTCACAAACATGCTAAAATCATAAAATAAAGTTTCTATTACATTAAAAGTTCTCCAGATAAAAAGTTTGCCATAATTATCATTAATAATTTATACAGCGCCAACACAAGCAAGAATATATTGGTCTGAACAGTTTTGTTTGTTAATTTGCTACATGCTTAAAACAAGAGATATTATTCTCAATTTGATCACAATGACCTCAGTATTAAGAAATACCGTCTTAGAAAATGAAAGCATGGAATTAATTAATGGTATTGGACACACAAGTTATTTTAACCTAAATGTGAAATGTTATCATCCAGTGGTTGTAAGTTAATAATAGGCTTAGTAATAGTCTAAGGGTTGGAGTTATGTGCAGAGTAAATAAACAAATCCATATCGAGTCAAAATGTTTCAAAAGCATCCTGTGATACTTTGTTGGTTTAAGTCTAGGAAAATATTTTATAAATAAAACAACACATGGTCATACCAATAGGAAAATTTTGGTACTATACACTTTCCCATAAACAAGACAGTACATGCCATGATCTATACATGTACCATGCAGACATGAATCACTGATTTGGTTTATGAAATGTTTCAATAAAACCAGTTACTCAACAAAGAAAACTTCAGATTATAATTTCAATAATTTATTGATCAACACTTTAGGATAATTTCATTATATAATATTATTTCTTTAATAATAAAATATTTTTTATCACTAAATTATCAATGAATAATTTATGACAATTAATATTGTATTTTAACCTTATTTTAATTTCTAATTGTTTTTATAAAAAGTATGTATCTGGTGAATTAATGGATACCAATTGACTCGTACGGCGATTCAGGAAAAGAAACTAAAAAGTAATATTTTACAAAGTATTTAATAATAAATTAGAATTTTAAATAATCTGGAGAACTTAAAAAGAAAGTAAGAGTGCTAAAAACTTCTAACTCAAACGTCTATTCTATAAAATAGTGCTTCAACTCAGAACAGTGTGGTTGGTTTTACTTTTGTGCAAAATACTGCAAAAAAAATATCTAGTATTATAATATTCCTGAGTCTATACAATACTGATTCTGTCTAACACGAAAATCTGTTTCAAACCAATTAAAATATAAGTCCCACAATGATGATTAAAACAGTAAATAACAAGCCATTTAATCTTGGATATAGTTTAAATGCAAATTGATATTCATTTTGTTACCCATGAATCCAAATTAGTTCACTGCATATAGAAATAATTTTATTGTTCACAAAATATTAAGATTTGATAATACAATCATTAAACATTGTTCTATTTATCTTATAAATATCTATTACTTAAATAATTGTATAAAAACTCCCATAATTGTGTAAATAATTCAATAATTAAGTAAAAACGTCTTGAATAAACGTAGCCCAATGAAAAGAACCAACCAAACTGCAAAGTTATGTAGATCTATTGTAACACTGTAGAAATAGCACATCAAGCCAAAATAACATTTTAGGCTCATAGTGAAAAGTTTTATTCTTCCCCAAAACGTCTTGAATGATAGATGGAGATGGTACAGATAATGACAGACAGATGAATGAATGATGCAATGGACACAACACAGAAGACCTAGTCAGAAGAAACAACAGCTCAAAATGCTAAAATGGACACCTTTTTTAGCTCCAGGTTCAACTGTGGACAAAGAGAATGAATTTTTAAAACAGCTATAATCTGTATTTTATTATCTATGGCAACTGTGACCACTTGCCCATGCAATTTTTGTACGGCTGGAATATTAAAAAAAAGCTTGAATGAATATACTAAAAATACACATGATGATTTCAGTTCTGGTAATGAAAAACGAAAGTTATTTCATGAGAATGCAGCTTACATTATGAATGATTTGAAAACAAAAAGACACAACAAGCACAAAAAGGTGTGGAGTCAGATTAAATGATCGGTTTACAGTGTAAAACAAATAGGTGGAAGGTCAGGTTTATTTTTGATCATGTAGCTTGTTTTACAGAATACACCTTTAAGACACTTGGGTCTGGCTGTATAGTGTTTGTTATATAATACGATTCCAAACTCACCCGTGAATGATTAGAGATTAGTGAATACAACAAGTTTTAACAATCTATACCTTTGCAGACATTTTAGATCCCGGCATGATAGTAATATAGTTGTGTAAGTACGAAACAAGCCTTGTTAATGTTAGTCAAGAAAACTGATCAGTCATGAAAATGCAACATAGACACATAAATTGTATCCTACGTGTATGCTATAAAAACTGTTTTGCACTGGTGTTGACATTCTGTCTCAAAGACTATCATGAAAAGGTTCTATTTTGTATTTATATAAATCTCTTGCATTGGACAAAATGCTTTATCATTTGTATTCTGTCTCAAAACACTTAACAAGATTCTATTTTTTTTAATCATCCTGCATTCATTACATCCTGCATTAGCTCCTGCATTCGACAAAATCCTTTTCAAAATTTGTTTTAAATATTCCGTATCAAAATACTCATAAGGCCCATTCCACGTTACGTGTGTTACAATAACTCTTTCCTAAATATTCATAACTATGATGGTAATACTATTACAATCATAGTTATAAACATTTAGGAAAGAGTTATCTCTCAGGAATAATTGTTCTGAAAAAAAAATCTTCTGTATTGTAACACACGTAACGTGGAATGGGCCATAATAAGATTCTATTGTTTGTCTTTGTATTGGGTAGAATCATCCTTGTACTCCGTCTCAAAACAACCATGATGTAGGTAGTCTATTTATCTGACACCACAACTTACGAGGTCTGTGATATCCCGACTTTGCCTTCTCGGCTTTCTCTGTGGGATTCAGACTGGCTCGCTTCATGTAACTTTGGCTGCCGTTCGCGAGATAGCTTTGATTGTAAAACCGACCAAAGTTAACTTCTGGTTTCCGGTCCAATGAGCCCTGTAAATAAGCAGTAGGACATATGTTAATAAAATACAATAAAACTTTGATATAAATCAGCTACGTACTAGCACAACTGGCAATTATAAATCAGTTTAACTTATCTGGATTGTAGTGAAAAGTTCTATAGAATTAGAAAGTTCACCATAATTATGAGTTGAACAAATTCACTCTACCGGTAATTGAAAAATGAGCTACTTTTGTTTAATTAGTGATATATAAACTTTAATTTTTCTGTTGAGAAAAGTGTTTTCAAGTAATACTCTTTGTTCAAATGATCTTCAAAGGTTTGTTATGAACGTATGTTAACCTGCGATGACCTGAATGCATGAGACATGTAAGCGATTACCGGTATGCTAGTATATCCTGAATTGTACTGCACTATTTACATGTATATCATGCAATGTAGTTTTGTCACTGAATATCATATCTACATGTACAAACAATGAAGTGAATAAACTGGATATCTCCCACTTATTGGCAAAGTGTAAGTTTAATAATATATTTGATGATGCATATTGCATGAAGATCAATTATGACCGTGAAACACTTTTATCCAATATGCATAATATTAAATAGATACATGTACATTCCAGTTAATAAGCTTATAATTTAGTACCCTCTCTGCCAAAAGTATACAAAATATGTCGATTCCCCCATCCCCACCCCTGCCCCCACCCCCCCAGCAATAATACAACCTGCCTTACAGTGTTTAATGAATCACAGTGACCAATAAGAGTAAAACTATTCAAAACAAAAACATTTAATTTTCACTTACAATTATATTTAGTGTCAGTAAAAAGGCCATTTTTACGTGTCACAATAAAATATAATGTTTGATACATCCCACATGTAATATCTATCGCATATAAAAAAAATTAAGTTAAGGGTGTTTTTCACACAATTTTAGACACTCATATATCTTGCAATTTTCTAAACAAAAGGGCTACAGACTGGAAGTTTTTTTTTTAAATGGATGGACATATCAATTAAGAATGATACACACACAAAAAATAAACAGAAGAAGTGTATATAATGAAAATTTATGTTTTAAACATCTTAATTGTTTTATAGGTAAACATCTACATGTACACGTACAAACAACTAAAGCAGAAAGATAAAAATAATAAAACATTATCTGTTAAAAATTGATGTGTATTATAAAAAAAAAATTGCACATAAAAACGATAGTAAGAAATCTGCAGATTCAGAAAATAGATTTTGATTCAAATTACAAACCTGCTTTGTCATTGGCCAAAAGTTTCCTGGGAAACACATTCCCGTTAACGAATGCATTAAACACTAGAAAGACCAATTTAGACATTCACAATTGAAAAATGTGCCTATTTTATGACAACATTATTAAGATATATGCTAACACTATACACACATGATTGTATACATATAATTTTCCAACAAATTAAGTAACCGGTACGTTCAGGGTTTGAGATGGTGATTCATTTCTCAGCTTTTCTGCATTCTTGACATCACTTTAATAATTGTGCTCATAGATAGGACCAGAGATTAAGCATTATCCCAGTACTGGATTTTAATATAAAAACAGTAAGCAGGCATTTATATAAACCTATCTACAAAAAACCCCACATCTATTTGTGAAAAAAAATTAAATACTCACTAATTGATATTACCCAGGTATGGGTCCCAATCATAAGATTCCAATTAACAAGTATTAAATTTATAAATATCACACAAAAAGAAAAAACAGCAAAAGTGACACACATTATTTTAGACGTGCAGAACCATGTAATTGTATTCTTGAACATGAAAACACAGAGACTAAAGACAGAAAATAACACACAATGAAAAAACATGAGACATCGTTATGTACCATACGAATAAATGGTTAATTGTATTATTATCTTTATTTGTTTTAATAACTGAGGTAAACAGCAGAGAAATTCATTGCAAAAGGTCCAATGGGAAACAAATCTTGATGTAATATTTTAGGAAATTAAATTAAGAGTTGCTCCCCTTCAATTTTATGTTATAAATTTGTGAATGCACCCATTTTCTTTTTCGTGGTAGCTGACAATACCTTTGGTGGATTTAATTAGTTAATATAAATATGGTTGATCCAGTTTTAGTTAACTTACTGATTTATGTATGTATAAACAAGTAAATGTACACAATGTGCTAGCACTGATAGCTAAGCCCAATTTATTTCCTAAATGTCCATGTGTAAATCCAGAGTCGGGGAATGCTAAATGACAAATATATTATTTAAAGCAATGCATGTACTATTTAACCACGGTTTTCCATAGATAGTTCAGAGAATACCATAGATTTTGACAAACCAGTTGGTTACTCTGAAGTTTCAGCTCTTTAACAGTGTTGATTTCAAGACCTCTCATACTCTAAACAAACACACAAAAACGTGTGTCTCAACCCCATATTAATAATGTTTTGTCATGTAGGCATACCACCTGTACATTGTACATCTATTACATGTAATACGGTGTACATGTATATCTACAAAATATTTACCGTTCTGCATGTACATTTGCATAACCCATAAGTTTGTAATCCAAGAAATTAATTGGCAAACATACAATGTATTGAAAAGCAGATGTAAATTATATTTTAAAGCTGTACTTACGCATAGACCAGTTAGATGATGTATACATGTATATAGAGAAGTATGACCTAATAAATCCTTGAATAATTAACGTATAAAATTTGCAAAATGATATATTTCTTTGTTAAAATAATTCAATTAATCAGTGTTAAACATAGGTGATGTCATCACTTAACAACACATGTATTTTACAATAGACAGCAACATTTTGCTTTTCTTTTTTTTTTTAAATATAAAAGAAGATAGAGTTAAAATATAAGAAGATAGAGTTGAGGCATAAGAAGATAGGAAAGAGAAGTGCTGGAGATTCCGGTTGTATACTTCGTGTTAAACTTATTTAATAAGTGTATGTTTAAAATTCAATTTATTCTCGGTTTCAGTGAAAACAAATTCCTTCATTATCACTGTTAGTGCTGATACTTACATTCTGCCGTCTAAAGACGCTACTGGTGGTAGATTCGGACGTGAGAGAGCTAGTGGGACTTGCACTTCGAAATGAAAACTAAACAAAGGAAGTAGGAGAAGGACAACAAATGAAACAAACCAAATAAAATGTAACATGCACAACGTAAAACACGGGGAAATAAGTACTACGACATGAATCACAAATTAAAACTATCACCGCAAATAAAGTATTGTCAACTCTCTCCGTAACAGTCAAAGCAATACCATTCCCCAAGGTCATTTATCACCCATTCGACACTTTGGAAGAGTTGGATGGGGTTGGGGTAAAAAATGTGTACAATTTTGAAAATTATATGCTCTAAAACTAAACAGGATATTTTTGGCCCAAAACTTGAAAGACTTCATTGTATGGTGTTATGAAGAAAGCTGTTATACAGAGAGTTGACAGTATTAGAACAAATAAAAACAAATGAAAACTCACAAAATCAAACTACAGTGCACTTTACTTTTAGATATTAAACTGTAAACTCCATCAACTTACAAAATCATAAAGCAAATAAGAAAGCCACATGTACAAACTGTTACTAATTATTTGTTATACTAGTAACAGATACAATATGAGAGTTCATCCACATTTAAATTTATACATTGTAAATAGGATTCTTTTTTAAATCGGACACTAACTTGCTAACCTTAAGCGATACAATAGCAGTTCATAATACAGAAGTTTATTTTGTTGGATTTGAAAAAGTAGGTGACATATAAAAGATCCCTTGCTATACTTATCAAATAAGAGTATAGCAGGTTTCCTCTCTCATACTAACACTAACTTCTGTCCTGGACAGTCGAGGACACTGGACTACATGACAGATATGCTTGAATCCCAATTGGATATATTAAGCCCGTAAATAAGTTATAACTAAATATTTCTATAATTTATTTTATTGGCCAAAACTTAAATGAAGAATGATTGAGCTGTAAATGGTAGAACTACTTTCAAATCACTCGAACACATTGAAGCAAGCCACTCTGTATACTATTATATACATGTTAAAAACAGTATTCTCTGCTAAATTTAATTTGGCAAAATGCCAAAATGTAAAAAAAACTAAAATATACAAGAGCTATGATGAATTTTGACAGCGCCAGTTGATGTAATTGGAAGATTTCCAACATTTTAATAGAACTACTTACAACACAAAGAAAAAGCCATAAAGAAACCCTTCATAACTTAAAGCCTGCATAAAGATATGACTTTCATTGACTATCTTCTTGCAATGTTCTGCAAACAAGGAGCCAGACAAATTAGGGAAGGAGTAATTTGTTTGTGATATAATCAAAGCAATTTGTGCATCGTAAAATTTATCTACCGGTACATGTAACAAAAATTGAAATGATATAATTATTATTATCTGATCATACATTCCAGGGTTTATTTCACTCATACAAAATGATGCTATTCAACCACTTTAAATATTTTCTTTGATCTGTGACAGAAAAATGTCGAGTTTTAAAAATAGGAACTCTTCTCACTCTTATAATACAAGTATGAGCATCATTGGTGGCTACACAAACCCGTAATACATGTACTACTACTATCCAAACAACCAAAGGCCCATTCCACGTTACGTGTGTTACAATTCAGAATATTTTTTTACAGAACAATTATTGTTTTGTAAAAAATTATTCTGAATTGTAACACGTAACGTGGAATTGGTGCAAATATTAACGCAAAGTGATTCGAAGAGCAAATACACACACCATTTAATATGCACTGTAGATATACACAGTCACTGTATAGGAAAAATGTTAAATATCAATTAAAACAACATAATGATACTCAAACTACATGTAAAGAGTCATTTGAAATGATTGGTCAAACATGGGATTTAATAACTAGTCAAAATTAATATAATTATATTATAAAATTTGGTAATATCGTGCAACAGCCCTATCAATTGTAATTCATTCTGTGACTCGGTTATCCATATTACATGGAATGAATTGCAATTGACCAGGCTGTTGCACGATATTACCTAAAATTTGATATTCCAATCCACTTTAATAATCCCAACCATTAAATCCTAAAGCCTGAATAAATTTGATGATATTTAGAATGTAGGTTAAAAATAAACATGACTTATAATTTGTTTAACTGTTTAAATAAAAAAAATTCTACATTTATCTAAAAATTCATATCCAAATTATGAAAATATGAAAAGACTTTCAAAGTATTAATTAATTAACAAGCAAGAATCATTGTGAAACAAACATATTGAGAGTTCAGTATTTTTTCCTACATGTTTGACCGACTCGATTCATTTGACAAAATCAAACCAATGACCATGCAGTGCAAGTACATTGAAGATTGTACCTGTATGTGGGAGAGCAGACGTGTGGAAGTAGTGTAGTGGTGATACGGAAGTAGTGGTGATACGAGTAGTATTACAACTTACCTGCTGGTCATTCGGAGTGAAATCATCTTCATCCTCACTCGCAGAATGGTCAGTTCCAGAATCAGGACCTGCAACAGAAAATATGATACTATAAAAATATTATTAAAAATACATGTACCGTATTTCTCCAGGAATAGGCCCATGCTCACAAATAAGACTAGCTCCCCTTTTTTCAATTTAATAAAGAATTGGCCCCATATTCGCACATAAGCCCAGTACAAAAATTGTGATGTCTATGGTACATGTACAAGGTCAAGTCAACAAAGAAGACTATGGGCTTCATATTATATCTTTGTACAAGTTGTAGTATTAAATAGAACATTCTACATGTAAGACAGTATAGCAATGTTGAGGATGGCATACATGTACAAGTCTTTTTGTTTACCAACATCTTCTGTTTGAATTCCAAATATCAGTGCAATTTGTTTTTAAAATTGTGATTAGCAGTTATTTTTACTGGATGGGGGAATGGAAAAGTAACTACTGGAATTTTATTAGCACTTATATAAAATGAGTAATAATATTGCATCGCGATAGCAAGATTTTGCATTGTTTTTTTGCGATGTGAACCCAGTCATTTTGCAGCCTGGCTACATGTACATGTATGTATAAAACACTGGATTGGAGTCAGTACTAGGATTAAATCCCATACATGTATGCCTTGATTGGGATTCAAAACCCAGTACCTACCAGTCTTACGCCTAATGCGTTAACCACTGCACTACGGGGGGCCTGTATATTGTAGGATACGGATATGGAATAAAAATGTACGTGCCTATAGTCAATTAAAATTCAAGCACTATTGTAGGTGATTGTAAGGGTATATCTATTTTTGGTCTATATCTGATCAGGAGATGGGAAAAGACAATGACCATGTAACAAAATGTGTGAACAGAATTATCTTTGAAAAACAATTGTATACGGGTCATTATTGTTAGTGTTATTATCAGTTAAAAGAATTTCTTTTTGCTACCCTTTCGTATTTACAAAAGAACCTTTAATTGTAGAACTACTTAATTACTGTGAATATTATCCATAGATAATACTTTTGGAATTATACAGTAAATAAATATATTTCTTGTAACCGTCAAGAGTTTTGTTACCCGTTACGAAAGGAAATACAAATGGTGAAACAGCCATTAAACGCTGCTTGCATTTTAAACAGGTGTCCGGTGGTGATCCATTGAATAACACTAGATACACATAGCCTTAGCGCAGGATAGCAAATACATTTAATTCAAGTTCTCAACTACAATCATTTTAAATAGAATAATGCTAGTATCAAATAAAAGTGATATAACGAAGTCGAAACATTACCTTCCTGATAGAAAGACATGTGGCGAGCCTGCTGAATGCAACAAGTTCACATACAAAGTGTCGAATGAAATGTTTGACAACATACATCAAGGGTTCGACCTGAATGTTTGAGACTTACATGGTAAACATTACCTGAGAGAGTTTTTCCAAATGTCATGGCCACAAAGTTAATTACTTGTACTTTGAGGTATCGTACAAAGTAAACATAGGATTTACTGCTTTTTAAACAGTATGCTTTTTTTTATTAACAACCATTTTTGTTTTTAAGTTTTACATTATAATTCTAAGAAGACCTGTCGATGTACTATTTTATTTACTTAAATTATAACATATACAATGTTACAATGGATAATGAATGCAGTTTAATGTGCAACAAAAGGCAGATTGTTTGTATTTGAGACATACATGTAGTGAAATTAACTTTCTCATTGAATAAACATATATACAATGTACATGATGTTTACACATGTAATTCAAAATAATATATATTTAATTATGAACAATACAATCAGGGTTCGGGCAGTAAATAATATTCAATTTATATTTGTTCTCGTTTCTTTGCACTCTATCATAGGCCCATAGGCAATAAAGTGGGTGGAGGAGGGGTAGGGGTGGCAGGGGTAGAAGTGCACGAAATACCACTCCATTGGAAAAATTTACTATATTAGGTCACTATTTTGAATATAGATACATGTAGTAATGTTTCAATGAAAGCAGATAGCCAATGTCTACACATGTATAAAACTATTTATAAATGATTGTGATGTATGTAACACATACATGCTTATACATTATTTTCCTTTGCAATATTTGCAATTACTCAATATGCAAAGTTCTGTTTAAACAATGATTATTGCACACTGCTGTTCCGCAGAGTAGCAAACAGTTAGGTGTTTTATATATACATATCACGTAGGTTATCTGAGAAGCTTACATAGTAAGCCACACATATTTACACAGCTCAGTTTGTCCTGGTTAATATAAAGGCAGGGACTTTCACATACACACACATTTACACACACCTGTTTAAAAACGATACATTTAGGTGACATTTTTGTGGTTGTCCCAGTGGCCAATATGTTACAAATCTTAACCATCAAATGACATGTAAATTAAAGTAAAGTTTGTTTTATTTAACGACGCCACTAGAAACACATCGATTATAAATCAGCGGTTATTGGACGTC
>JAULBR010082918.1:0-39039 GCA_032355825.1 Melanodrymia aurantiaca
AAATGTCCAGGAGGTAAGAGGTTTTGGGCAATAAATACGCATAAATTAATTTTACTAATACAATAATTAATTAATTATTTGTTTCGTTTTGTTTAGCTGCTGCTGCTGCAAGCTTGTGAAAAGATACGATACAATATTAATTAATACTTATTATTCATTTTTCAAATGCACTCCGCAGACCCTTCAGATAACCCATGCAAAACCCGTGGTTTTCGTAACACGTCTATAACCCACGCACTTGAAAAGCCTCCAGTCCACGGCTACAGGCTAAGGTTTTCGGCGTGTTACGTAGCCTTGGGTTAACCTCAGGTTATCCAATAAACTGGTGTTACTTAACCCGAGCACGAGAAACTGGCCCATTGAGACTTAAACGGGTAGTTGTAGGTTTATTCAACAGATTTACATGATATATGCTAATTCCCTCATCTTGTACATCTTCACATGTCTTTGGAGAAGCAATGGTGTTGTGTTTTGAATATATTGAAATGGCCATTCATTCAATTTTAATTCATTGCAATAAAATATTTTATTTAAAAGGAATATGTTTTTCTGGTAATAAAACTTAGTCTAAGCGTCAGACAATATGTAAAATTTACACAATAATTTTGCAACATGCAAAAGGTCACATCTGTTAAATCATTTTGTTAATGTATTTGCCAATATAAAAAATACCATTGGTATTATATATAACTTGAATTGAAAAGCATTTCTATTGTTAATAATACGGGTGTAAGAAGCAAGAAGATATGAAACGTGGGCCGCATTGCGATACGTATCTCAATACTTAACTATTTATATTAAATGGTTTCCATCACAGTGATAACTTTGTATAAGTTTATGAAACAAGGTCATAACCTTAATTAAAACATTTCATGTCATTAGCTTAATTACAGAATATTTATGTTGTCATCTGTTCAGTACATTCTACCAATCTGCAAATTTACATATTTTATTTCATTTTTTTTTTATGCAAACCACCAAGTTTAGATTAGTAAGAGTCTGTCAACTTTGTGCCAACAACTTCTTGACAGATTCCCTTTAATTATTAGCAATTAAATTGTACAATGAACCCTCGAACATGCACCATTACAAGTCACATGTTACAATGAGATATTTTTTTAAAGATATGGCGTTGAGAAGTGTCAGGTCACATTTGATCCTTTTATGGTCACGGTATCTTATTAAACTCTAGTCCGTTTGATAGCTGGCATCCTAGGCTTTCTCAACTATTCAGTCTTGTTTTCAGTAAATCAAGTGTCACAAATATGTCTTGGTGATTACACAAAAGGTAATAGGTTGACTTGTCAGGTAGTCCAAATCTTGCTTTAGACAAAACCAGACAATTTTTAGTTTTAAAGAAATTATGTGATAATGCTGCACATATAATTCTGTATGATATCAATAATTTTAAATAAAAGTTTTAAAGTATCAATTTAATTATATTTATTGTCAGTGCTTGTAGCTTCGGGATGCTTGATACTTGGGTCTTCGATACTGAACAGAGTGAGTTGAATATGTGACCATCATAGTAATTTGATATTCAACAACAAGACTAGTTTTATTTTGCTATTAACAATGTAGTATACAAGATAGTAGTATAGTCCCTATTATATCTATAGGTCGAGTCAGACATTTTTACCTGTGGAAATTCACATCCAAACGGTCGTTTTACATGCTTTTATATACCTACACCAAAATGTCTTCTTTACCCTCCTAGTATGTAACTTATCTCTGTGCTGGCATGGATGATACATATTGATACAGAAACCCTTTTTTCTGCTCAACTGACATAGCCGTTACTTGTCTCTGTGTTGTTATGCATGCTACATCCTGATGAATATATGTTTGTGTTCCCATTTTTTCATATACAGTCAAACTTGTCTTATAGAGGGACCTGCAAAAATACCTTTATGAGCAGGTAACCGTTATATACAGGTTAAAATAATTGCATGTATATACAGAAGGGACATATCTGATGTGCCCTTCATAGACAAGTATTGTTGTATACAGGTGACCCTCGCAGCAGGTTTAACTAATGTTAAACCTGGTGTGGGATTTAGCTCGGCGGTAGAGTGTCTGAGTAGTATGAGATTAATGAATCAATACTCAATAGACCTGTTTCTTTCCCAATCCTAACTGGTCCATGACTGCTACATCCAAGAATGTATTGTTTGCTATCCTGTCTGGGAAATGACGATATAGAAAATCCCCGGCTGCTAATTGTGTAGCATCAGCCGGTTTCTTATGAAACCATGCATCAAAATAACATCCAATAATCAATGTTCACCAGTGGTGTTATTCAAACCAACTTATCTGTTTGTGTGGATGGGATCTCGGTTGGTAATAAGAGTGATGGTAAGTGTTAGGTGGATACTGTTTGATAGTATGAGTGTAATGATGATGGACAAACCTGTTTCTGTCTGCCATATCACTGACCATGGTATTGATTGTGTACAAACATCCTAGCTGGTGTTATATAACAACCAAAGAGCCACTCCATATAGCTTTGTGTTTATTTGAATGTTACATCTTATGAGGATAACTGAAGAACTGCAGATATTACAATACAATTGTTACTTGGATATCCTAGGTAGAATGGTCAAAGCTGAAATTAACTGTTGTATTTCTTGTACACTTATAACCATTGTTTATTTTTAGCCACTTGAGAGTAAAAATGATTATTTTTAAACATCTAACAAACACATCCATTTCTCTTATTATTTGTACCAGGTTCCACACATGGTTTCAGTTGTTCATACATCCATTGAAATTCATGTCGGTATATTCCAGTATTCTATTTTAAATTACCATGACATTATTTGTTTGTGCTGTCGACCAAGTGTCATTGCAAAATATTCCGAATGTCTAGCCTAGGACTGTCCATTATCGATTTTGTACAAACATTCCCATCGTGTATTTTTAACAACATTGCATGTCATTTACTTATGCATACAGACTTGTTCTAAAAAGGAATCTTTTCATTTTTGGTACACATTTGTACATGTATATAAGTGGAAGATTATCATTTTTAATGTACATGTATTTACTATATTTCTGCAACTCAAATACAACATTAATAATGAGTATGTCCCAGGGTGGAAATAACCACCTGAACACATTGTTTACATCAGGTAAAATCTGTCCCAGGGCCATTTTTCCTGGAAGGGTCTGAGTAAATGTATTGAGGCAGACCAATCTATTCTCTTCTATTCATTTTGAATAGAGTTGAATATGGTGGACAATGGATAAGTTCACAGAAGAAGAAAAATGTAATTATAAAGCATGAATGCTGGACACTGTTACCTAGTAAACTCGACTAAGCAAATCTAGGAATAGATTCTAAGAGCAATTCAACAATAAATTTCAAACACCTAGAGGAATATTCTATTCGGTTAATTGGACAACTATGTGATCTTATGGTATCAAATGCAAATATTGTCATTGGGAAACCTATGAATTACATCCATTCAGAAAAGAATAATTTTTACAGTAGGATTACAATTATTCAAGAAAGATGCATACCGAATCTCAAAATGATTAACCATAGCAGTTTTAGCCAGTTGTAAATAAAAAGAATACATTTTAAAATTATGACATTGACCCGGTGAAGTCGAAGAGAAAGATGTTTGTGAAAGATGGACATAGTCTGTCCCACTGGTGGTACCCATCGAAAGCATGACAATTTTATTCTGCGTGTTGTTTTCATTGATAAAAGATCAAAGTTTGTTTAACGACACTACTGTAACACATTGATTATTAATCAGCGGTTATTGGATATCAAATGCACCGTTATATCGACAATTGGTCACAGAAGAAATCTGCTGCTGCCACATAGGCTACTCTGAATAACAGCAAGCAATCTTTTATGTACACTTTCCCAGACAGGATAGCGCATACACCATGGCCTTTGATAGACCAGTCGTGGATCACTGGTTGCAGTGGGAAATAACCTAACTGGAACCCTGAGGAGGTTCGATCTTTATGACCCATTCACGTTCAGGCAGTGTTTTCATTGAAGACAAAATAATGTAAAACCAGTCAAAGTAAAGCAATGCTTCAGATCAAATATGTGTCCATGATGCATCATATCATGAAATTGCTCCTGAATGTTGCCATAAAACTGAGATTTTTCAGCAGTAATAGAATAGAATTACAGTTAGAAAAAGCAATAATGTCAATATAGCTGAAAAACTAATCAAATGCTTAACTGATACGAGTTTGACTTATCAGCATTTTTTATTTCTTAAATAAGTGGGACAGGTTTAGTTTGTATTGGACTAAATATTTTCAGTTTATCTGTATTATTCGTATATATGAATGTCGTTATTGTTCTGCCAAAACCCTAACCATAATACCAGAAATATGCACCATTTTGCAACCTTAAAGAGAATCGGTGAAGTGTTTTGTACCATATTGATGAACTTGTTGGAAATGCTAAACTAAAAGTAATAAAAATGATATTTAATAAAAAAAATGTCACGCTAAATGAAAATAGGGGACTATTTTAATTTATTTGTTTTTTGACATAGTCAATGTGTAATGCAATAACCTATAAGTTTAGTGAAATAAGCCATGATGGATTCTCAATAATTGCAGAATCTATCCGACATTCAATTTCGTGCAGTCACTGACCTGAGTGAGTCAACGTTCATTTGGTCAGTCACTGTCATTATGATGGCAGAAGATTGCTGTAATACGATGCAACTTACGTCATCATGAACATTGCATATGAATGCTTTACGGAGTGGTCAGTCACAAGAGCAGAAGCAAGTTAGAAGGTATAAGTCCCTTCCATCCTAACAACTGCAGACAAGTTCTACAAATTGGTTCCAGTCAATATATGACAACAGAAGATTGTTGTATGATGGTTCCGTTTCCTGTGCCATAATTACTTCAGCAGAAGTAGAGTACAAATGTGCCATAATGACCAAAGCTGAGGATTGTTGTACTACAGTCTAATTTGCTGTGCCATAATGACATTGCTAGAAGTGTAGTACAAAGTTGCCATCATAACCACAGTGTAGTATTGTAGGATTGTCCCATACCATGTGTCATCATGACCTATGCAGAAGTGTAATATAAAGGTGCCATCATGACCACAGCATAGTATTGTATGATGGTTCTAGTCCCTAGTGGTAATCATTGCAGTGTAAGTGTTGTACACAAGTGTCTGTCTATATCATAATGATCCAAGCAAAAGTTATACAAAGTTACTATCGTACACAGCAGAAGAGTTGAAATTTATATAAAGCCACTGCACTAAAGTGTACAAAGTTCCATTATAAATACTGATAAAGTATTTGAAGGTTCAAATAAATACAAGTGCATGGCATGATGCGGTTTTTGCCAATTATCTCGACGTGCATGTTCGTTTGGCTTCTAGCGTTCACGTTTTGGCAGTTGTTAAATTTAGTATAAGTCTGCAGATCCAAAACCATTGATTTCAAAAGATGTATGTTTTACATATTCATACTCCGCATTATACAAATGCACTATTTATACACAAACCATTACTTGTTTATACACAAACAATTAACTTGGATGAAAAAGTTGTGATTCACATTCTCAGTGAGCCTGTAATCAACTGTGACCTGACTGGCTGTAACGTTAAATGGACATAAATGCTCAAAACAGATATCAATTAATGGATTAAACATTGGTGGTGTTGTCAATAAAGTTGTGACCAAGGCATAAACAATAGTTCTGGGATTTTAAATACATGCGTTAGTGATTGAGAATTGATCCTGTGCTTGAGTATTGCAATTGTATTGTTTAATACATTTTGGTTGTGTTATATTTTGTTGTGTTCTTAAATTCGTTGATGAATTACATGGAAGTTGGACCACCACGAAAGTGATTTCACAGTAACCATTAAAGATTAAACCATTTTTGTCGACCTCTGTCTCCTTTTGCCATTTTGGTTTCTCCAACAGCAAATCTATGTATATACCCAGTAGAGTTTTAAATATATAGATTATAAAGTTACT
Source organism: Melanodrymia aurantiaca (assembly GCA_032355825.1). Lineage (NCBI taxonomy): Eukaryota > Metazoa > Mollusca > Gastropoda > Neomphalida > Peltospiridae > Melanodrymia > Melanodrymia aurantiaca. The sequence continues at coordinate 5,988 of JAULBR010082918.1, forward strand.
TATCATACTATTTGACAATACATTCAGAATATTAATACCAGTAGTTTAAAAAGAAAATACCAAAGAAAACAATTGTATAAATTAATATGCCAGCTGTTGTGATGTAAATACATGTATGTCGTAACAGATTGAAAATTTTATATACATTTGGTATAATTATGTTATAGAAATGCTGTCTCATAACTTTGTTCAATATCGAATTTACTGGTATGTTGAATGTGTCCGCTTTGTAAGAAGTAATTTTGAATGGTAATATATACATGTACTATGTTGAATAATTATAACATTAGCATACACTACTACCCTTCGTATTCAGATGTTACTTCAACCACAGGATACATTACATTATGTTTTATATTTTTGTAACTCATTGACTAAATTCTCACTGTATTACTGGTAAGTATTTTATACAGCATTTGAATTAACATAACTTATATCTGCTCGTTGTTTGGAAGAGATAATCTAGCCTAATTTTTCAATCGATTACATACTGAATCCACTTCATGCTGGGATGCACATAAGGCCGTTACCAGAGATCACCACTGCTGCCTAATTTTCAGACTCGGCAGTCTTTATTTTTTAATGTTCCCCTTTTTCTTTTACCAGCAGACGTCCATCATAGTGCCACTTAGTTTCAATCTGATATGAGCGTGTAGTCTTTACCACACCTTCATTATTACCATAAGTAAAATGTTTGGAATGGCATTAAAGTGATAATTGGTGGGATTAAAACCTGCATTTGACTGGCATTCTCATCATTTCATACGTCTGGGATATCAGACATCCTAATCATTTCGTTCTTATGGACATTAATATTTTTTCATCTTGATTAATAGCAAGACAACGACTACCCAGGGCACTTCTAGTTCACTTCCTTTCTGTCAAAATGCTGTTCTTAGATGAAAGCTCAAATTTGATGTTAAGTATTGAAAATGTCATCACTCTTACCATATATTTATCATAAGCATGCTTTTATCACCAATGAATCTCAATGCATCAGAGTAGAACATATTTTTAAAAGAATATTGCAAACTTATTTTAAGTACACTTGCATATTTGTGAGATGGTGATCAAATTTTATGCAGTGTTTTATCAAATTTTATATTACTGTTTATGCATACATGTATGTTTTGAATTTACTGATTTCAGAATGTTGCAATAATGAAATAATAGATTGTGGCATTGCCACTGTGTACTTGCAAATTGATACCAATGTTTGTGTTTTGGCATGTTGTTCTTGAAGCACTATCAATATGATTTGATATTTAACAGGATTTCACAACCATGGTAAACATTTGTTTTTCACTCCTTTGTATTTAGTGAATGCAAAATTGAGGCAATGAATCCTGCCATAAAAGCCAGTTCTACAATCCAGGATAAACCTTGGTCCAGACTTTTAACTCTATATAAATTGCATATGGTTTTGAGTCAGAATCTGAGCCTTGTCTTTAGACTCTAGAAATGGTATTGTTAGAGATGAAATAGTTGTTTATTTTGCTCAAAATCAGCAATGGATCTTTCACTGATACCAGCTGTTCCGGGCAGGATAGATGATTACTTTAATTATACACAAGTTGTGACAAATTAAGAAATTTTAGCCAAGTTGAGAACTCTGCCTTGAAGTATAAATGGCATTAACAAGTAAAACTTGTAATTTCTACCATTAAGATACCTGTGAAAGTGTGATGTCATTTCGTTATCTACTATTCTGGGGCCATGCTCCATGTGCTTGTTTCCTATCAGTGCCAAACATACTGTTAAAATGTTCAATTGTATTAAAATGTTTATTTTGTCTACTTAAGTATCTATGTAGATCATGTTTGAACACTGGTCACGTTTCATCATGGCTATAGTTCAGTTAGCTTTGACCTTGTTGCTATCATGTTTGTATGTCTTTCATTGTTTCATATTGCAATAGCATGTCTTAAAATTGTTACATTTGTTTGTTTTTTATGTTGAAGAGAACATGTGAGGTATATCTCTAAAGGATGTGCCAAAAATTTGATTATTTCACTCATTTGTCAGGAGACTAAACAAGCTAAATCATTGGACAGTGGACGAGCTAAAACATGACAGACTGATAAATAAATGGACTAACACTTTAGACTACAGGGTACACACTGGACTGAAATATTAGACTACTGGAAACTAAATGGACTAATACATTGTACTGACTGTACAGGAGAAATAGTAGACCACAGTTAAGTTTAAACTGGTAGGTTTCCTCTACAAATGTGCCAGTTTTTCTCAGAAAAAATTCCTACATGTAATCTGGACTTAAAACAGTAGAGTATAGAAAAGTAAATGAAGTAACACATTGGCTGTAATCATAGATGATGAGCTAACAAACAGTTTCACTGTAAGGAAACTAAATGGGCTAATGTGCTCGTATGTTTGTTAATTAAGACATTACCATGTTTTCCTGCTTGTTATCTTTCATGCTGGGATAAAACAACTCGGCTCAAAGACATAATTATAACTATTATGATGTCTCATTTCTTTGGTCAGAATTGGCATGGAGGAGCAAATGTTTTGTATGTATACTGTATCGATCCATTTTTATCAGTAGCAACCAGGTCATTAGCTTGTAGTTTCAACATTATAGTAATGCTTTTGATGATGCTTGATGTAAAATCAATTTGTCAGATGTTCATATTGATAGTTTATTTGCTTTCATCTACTGAAGATACGGTTACTAACACAAATTTAAGTGTGCTTGATTATTCGGTTCTAGTCCTGCTGTGTTACTCGTTAATTACTGTTCATACAAACAATGGTACTATCAAAGTACTCAATATTTAATATCTAGTCCTGTCTTGTCACCAATTAATTACTGCTGTCTGTGCTAACAATACAGTTCAAATCTGACAATAGCGAATCGTTACTTTTATTGTAACTAATGTATTTCCAATTGAAACTTTGTGATAATGATGAATTGGGTATGGTAGAAATATTCCAAACATTAACACTTATAAGTTAGGTTAACTTTGGTAATTGTCATTGCAGACCTTTTACCACGTGGAACGCCTTACAGTATGATTCAGTCCTATGTAACCATAATGGTCTTCTCCCAGTCAGAGTTTTGTAATGTTATGTGTGTCATCAATGTTTCATGGTCATAAAGTTATAAACTCGAATCATGTTTGTGTAGACTTACATGTCAGTCGAGTATTCATCATACTGTTTTGGCAGCTCCAGTATCACAGAATCTACCTGGCATTCAAATTTGTGCAGTCATTGACCGGGGTGAGTTCAGATGTTCATTTGATCAGTCACTGCCATCATGACCATGACATAGTTTATAAAGTTCTAATCGAAAAAAACATTGTATGAAAATTTAAAAAAAAGTTAATGGCTGCCAGAGGACAATCAATTTATGATAATCCAAAAGTATAATACATGTATTTGTAAAGAAAATGGGCATAGATTATTGGTATTAACAGATTCAAATACAAAATGTCTCGTATCTATATAACGCTGGTTTTCTTTAGTATCATATGAGATAAAATATACAGTCTTACTTTATTTGCTTTCATCGATACCATTGATGTCTTGTTTATGTAAAGCTACTAGGTTTCACCAGACGGCATCAGTTACAAGGTTAACATTTTAAGATCGACTTGAAACTTGATTTAATGAATTCAGCAGAATTTTTAGATATATATGCTGACTCGTCGTGCTAGTGGTACACATTACTCTTGATTTACAACAAAAATAAGGTCAGTCTTCTCAGCTGTGACATGCAGACTTTAAAATTTGCAGTCCTAATTATTTTATTAATTTTTTTTTAATGCAACTTTTTAGCAGAAGTTATAGAATGCTGTTTAGTGGATATTGAATACTGTGTGTTAACTAAACTTTTGGTGCATATCTAACAGTATACTGTAAAATAGATAATATTTGTGGCTGTACATTTTCGTAATTTCAAAGGCTATCAATTCGTAATTTTTACATTACGAAAGAGAAATTAAATTTTTTAATGAATTCCATTACTAGTACATGTAATTATTCGGGAAATTGTAATTTTTGTAGTTAAATTAAAAATGTGAAAATTACATACATGTATATGCAAACAATACCAGTTTTACAGTATATTGTTTTAAAAGACTTGATGAAATTAGACTAAATTCATTGATCCTCATTGCAATACATAAGCGGTTTTTTTATATCGGTGAATATCATCCTGTCATAATGCTTGTCACTGCCTGCTTCCATCAGTTTTTAGAACTTCTGATATTTTAGTCAATAACTCTTCTTCCACGTTCATTTTGGCCTTCAATTCAAAGAACATCTTGACTTTGATAATCTTGGCAAAATCATCTGTTAAATCGTGGTGGCCAATGTAGATCACATAGTGGTTTGTATTGGAACGTATATATTTATGGGATTGAATAACTACTTGTTTTACTTTTATTTATAGATACGAAAGGCAAGATATCAAACATTTTGATCTATTATTGTTTTGTATATTGTTGTAAATACTTATGTAATGTGTACATAGTGTATGTGTAAATATACAAAATTTTAGGTACTTTATTACATTATAAATTTGACATTTCATGAGTCTCCTATTCACCATTGAAGCACCATAGTTTTCATTCTATTGATGGGATAGTATGTGTTACTTCCAAGTAACATTTGTAAAGAAATAAACAGTTGAAACAAGTCTCTATTTTGTTATCTTTCTGATATAACTAGGCATATGAAGGTGTTGATAGTTATTTTAAAGCCACTGGTTTAGGTTTAAGACACGGCCAACACTTGTTTGTACGGAGCAGGACGTAGCTCAGAGATGGAATGTCCAGCCAGTGATCCATGACTGGTTTATCAAATTCTGTGGTGTGTGCTATCCTGTCTATGGGAAAGTGCACATAAAAGACCCCTTGCTGTCATTTGTGGAAGAGTAGCCTATGTGGCGGCAGCGGGTTACCTCCGACAATATAACCATGCGTCTGACGTCCAATAACAACTGATTTATAATCTGTTTCTAGTGGGGTCATTAAATAAAACAAACTTTTACACTTGTTTGTACCTCATCATACATGCATGTGTACACTAGTGGCAAAAATATGACATGATTATCACAGCATATTGGTTTTAATTAAAAAAAGTTCCTTATTCCTTTAAAAATTTAATTTTTTGCAAGTATCTAAATTCTGTAGTGAACCATTGGCAGTGCAAGTACAATTGGTGTCGTCCAGAAAGATGGAGTTAAAATTACATTTTAAAATAACTAATCTGGCACCAGTACATTTCCTGGAAAATATCTTCTACACTAAGAGCCGATTGCTCACCAATTTAAACCTGATCGCTGTTTTAAACTGATTAAACACGGCTAAACAGCTGGTTTTAACCGATCGTCAGGTGTAAAAGTAACCCAAGTCCTCCGGGAATGCAATTCAGATTTTTATCCCATTATATAACGAACAATTCGATAAATAAAAAATGCTTAAACCGGCAATCAGGTTAAACCGGTGATCAGGTTAAACCAGTGATCAGGTTAAACCGGTGACGAGAAATCGGCCCAAAGTCCTCAACTTGTTGAAGAGCACCACTGGAGTACATTATTAATCTGCAGTTATTGGTGTCAAGTCTCCAAGAAAATCCGTTCCTGCCACATAGGTTGCCAGAATAAAATGAGCCTTTTTATTTACACTTCCTCTTAACAGGATGGCATATACCATGGCCTTTGATATACCAGTCGGTGGAATGGGAAATAACACAAAAGATCAATCCTTTCACCTCTAGTTGTTATTTGGCAATAATGTTGAAATGGTATTGTTAAACGTGCGTAGAGGTCTAAAAGCCTTGCCTAAGTATTAATTTAACACACTGGCCGAGTCACGTCCCGCTTCATTAATTCCAAACCAAACTGATCTCGTTTTGAAATGGCTCGATTTGAATTTTTTAAGAAATCGGTTGTCTGGTCATGGTATCGTTTTCATCAAAATTGATAGGAACCTTGAACAGAACATGAATAAAACAGAATTGGCTAGATACCGGTAGCTGCATATACCAGTAACTACAAATGTGAAAACTACATATATTTCCAAAAGTAAACGGTCAATTTGGAATTGTTGTATTTTGTCCACTTTATATTAACTCTATCCCAATTTTTTAAAACAAATATCAGTTTGTTTGCAATATCTCATCTTAGAATTGGAATTTATGATGAATACATGTTCTGCAGAGTCGATAGGTTTTATACTCGTATAGAGAGAAACGATCTTTATGTTTGGAACTTTGGTGTACATGAAGCAGAAATGGCTCTTGTTGGGTGTTGATTTTATCCTTGTCACGTCTTCACCTGTAAGATGATAATATTTATAAGATGACTATTTTTATATTTATCAAGTCTTCAAATTTTAAGAGTTTCCTCTTTTAAAAGGGAACTGACCACATCTACCAACAAAACACCATACTATGTTAAAGAAGCACAGAACACGCAGCATTGATTGTACTTTTATTTCATTTTTTTTCAACAATAGCGAGTGCAAGCTCACTTCCACTCAGTAGCATGGTGTTTGAGCACAGCAGCTCTTAACTGTGATGCTCGACAAAAGACAGTTCAGTAACAAAATAAACAGCTTACTACCACTACTAGATCATTACTATACAGAAATCTGCAAATGGTAATTTCCACATTTCAAATTCAATACAAAAATGTAATGCAAAAATTATTTTACAGATTTATTCTTAGCTCTTTTAATATCTAGAATCAGACTAACAGATATAGTAATATTTGGTTCTATTAGTAACAAGCAGTTTATGTAAAAATATATTACCTTGAAATATATATTATTAAACTACTTGGTAGTTCAAATAATTTTTCTGTTCTAATTGAATAATAACAGGTTTTGTATGTTCAAAAATTATAAAATATTAAAAAAGTAAGTTTAACACTGCACAGAATGTGAAGTTATTAAACCTAAAAATACATAAATACATGTAATTAGGGTTTAATTTATTACTGAACATGCTCGTCTTGTTAGCTTATTGTCACTAGTTGGAGATGAAGTTACAAACCGTTTGAGAAAGATGGACACAGTGCATATCAGTGTTGAGGAGAATACTCGTAAATAAAATGATAACCCAAACACAGGCAAACATAAATCATACCAGTTACACAGTAAACAGTTAAGGCCACATAAAAGAAGTACTTCATCAGATGAGCGAGCACATACCAGACCAGTGGCACACATGTTTGTTTTGTAGGCTTTAAAATGTAGCACTAAAATTCCTTTCTGATCAACTGAGATTAAAAAAATGCTACACGTAATATTAAAAAGAAAATGATTTTGTTGTTTGAAGATAAAATATATTACTATGAATGAATGATTTGAAGTTTAAAGTTGCTTCAGAATTATTTCACCTATATGCGAAAAATATATTACTAAAATACTTAATTAAATTTTCCAGCTGTTTTTAACCAAATGGTTGAATATGTTTACATTGGCCGAGCACAAATAGAGTGACGGTCGAGGTATCTTTATTTACAATTCGTTAATACTTTTCCCAAGAATTACGGGTCATCGTTCAATACAAAATAGCATTTCAGCTCAGTAAAGAAATACAAAAGTCTGCTTAAATATTTCTTTAAAGATGCAAATTGGTGAATATTATTAGTGAAAACGAGAAAACAATGTTTATGTGGCCTTAACAGTCAATCTCGAAATTAAAGAGACTAACATCAAGTGAATCAACTCAACTTGGTGAATTTTATACATGTAGTTGGCAAGTTTTGTTAGCTTTATTACCGACCACACGAACACACAGAGGCCTGTAAATGTCTTATGAGTTCCACGATATGCTGAGAGTACAGGTAAGAATACCAGACTTGCACACACACCAATTTACTCCATTCAATAGTAAAATATTACATTGTCAAAATAAATACAACTCTATGTAAAGAACAGTAGAAGATATAATTTAGAATAAGGATTTGCATTTCAAATACATGTACTAGATTAATTTTCAGTAATTTATATTACTTTTTTGATTAAATTATGAAGTAGTTTCGGCAGTGGTTTCAAATTAAGAAAATGCCATTCTGTGAAAATGTGGTACTGATATCTTTGGATGAAAAAAATGAACAATTCATTGAAAAATAGATGACTATTTCATGACCGATAATTTAACAAATTTGCACAATGAACTATAATTTATTTGGGGTGACTGAATGCATTAACTGCCAATGAATAATAAAGACATTCGAGAATGGGGACAAAAAATAAACTAACATATAATTATGCACTGTGTCTATTTACGAGTCAACTGAATCTCAAGGATATATTGTAAGTTAACTTCATCACCATAGTAACTTGTCATGGCAACAGAAAATAGTAACCTTCATTAGTAATGTTTCAGTTCCTATTGATTTAACACACAAACATACAACTAATCAGTTCTATTGATTTCTTATATTAAATACATATGGTAACACGAAGGAAACTAAATGTAAATCATATATTAAACAGGAGACATTTCTATTCTCAAGTGGCCTCTCAAATCAAGAGACAACCAGGACAGATTTCCTGTAATTTTTGTTAGCAACTGAATTAGTTTTCAAACAGCAGAAGCGAAATTGTATTTCCTTTTCAGCACATGTGACTGCCAAAGATAACTTCACAGTAAGAACATTTCTCAGAACAGTGAATACTGGTGATTTATACCCATTATCAGTTGCACGATTGAGGGACAAATTCATATGAAAATATCGGATTGAGTCGGACAGAGAAAGTTTTGACATAACTAGACAAATTATTTCAGAAAATATATAAAATGTTTACATAACCAGTTTCACTCAAAGTTATTGTCAAAGGTAATTATTTTCCCAAACTGAAGTACTATTTAAACTATTTAAAAGTTATTAGCCATTGGTAAACAGTAGAGCCGATTTGTCTATCAACAAAACAATTAATAATGTAAAACCAACGATGCACAAAGAGATGTACTGATGTCCAACATCGAACTATCCACATAAAACGCTAGAAATGTAATTTTTCTATTTTAAATCTCATATTAAAAGGCAGTTACCACAAAGCTATATTGGTCAGTTTGCATTTTGAATAGTAAGTTAATATGATTTACTCTCTCCTTTAATTTTTTTTACAAGCATATATTTTCTGTTGCCATGAAACAATTGAGCTAAACATCACAGCTTTAAGGTCAACACCATAAATCAGGATTTGCAATAACATTTTAGAATTATACATACAATAAGCAAAACCGCAATCTATTTGCCAGAAGTCTTTGATAACATTCATTGTCAATGTTAGAAGACAAAGAGACAGCATTTTAGTATTTTCACAAAAAAATATTCACATACACTGTATCAAGTGGTTACCAAAATGTTCTATTTTTCAAATATGTATATTTATAATTATATATATTATATATATAATTTTTTTAATAAATCGTATGCCGCTATCCTTTGAAATATGAATGGCCAAGTTACAGAACAAAATATTTAACAAAATGATGTAGATGTAATTTATTGTTTAGAAATTTGAGAAACTCATTAGCGGTTAGTGGCCATTTTAGCTACTGGTAGCCTTTGTAGATCATGGCAAATGTTGCAGAGAACACACAATGCACACATGTATCAGGCAATATATCTGTTGCAAGTACTGTGTGTTTAACTAGGTCAAAGCCTAGATCATGCCACAGTCTTGACCTACAAGGCTGTTGTTGCAACACACTGCAAATGCCAGTAGGTAATTGGCTGCCTGTATATTTATTTAATACATTTGTGTTCCCCCTATGACATTGAAAGGTGGCGGAGAGGGCTTCATCACACACAAGATGTGCAATACATTTATATTATTTAGCTCTGCTATATGTTTAATAGTATAGTAGTGAACTATTTCAGTTTTAAAAAAAAACTGATAATAGATTTTTTGCTCATGGTATATTCTAATAATTCATTCAATCTTATACATAGCTTTATACTCTTATTTACAAAATACAAACAATATAAATATTCAACATTTAAGTCATTCTTGTATTCCCATATATTTTCAAAACAATTTCACACCCACAAATCAAATTCATGAAAAAAATAAACTCACAATACATGTTATATGCATGTATATTATACAAAATGTCGAGTAATAAAACATGTTAAATGGCAGGGTTTAGTCAGGGCAATTGCAATGTTCTTCACTCACTCACTCACACACATCACTTTCCAACCTGTTCATTCAGCTAGTGCAACATGTGCATGAAATCATTAGGAAATACACTACCAGAATGTCTCATTAGTTCATATCTGCAGATTCAAAACACAAAAAAGGATGAAATACCTTTAAGAAAATCTGTGAGAAAGTTGGTAATTTTCATTTGTAGATTATCTTTTATTACTGGATGGTTTTGCAAAAGAGTGAGAAGGATGAAAAAAATTACAAGTTTTGAATCAGGTAATAGTAATTTAATATGAGTGATAGTGTGTTATCAGAAAGTTCACATTTTTTAATAAAAGCATGTCTTAATTACCGGTACATGTATAATGCAAATTATTGAAGCAACATTCTAACCAAATTGTAAGCACATTCCATCAGCAGCAAAAGGCAAATAATATGCTAAGAGTAATATCCCAGCCATACATATTGTAATATGATATGCCATTGTAAGCTATTTATAAATATAGGTACTAGTGTTTTTTCATTACAGTATAACCCAGTTAAACCCACACATGTTTAACAAATCCAGCACATACTTATTGCTTTGCTGTTGTGGAGGCTAACCATCCAACCCCCAAACTTCTACCATTTGTCAAGTTCTGACAAAATGTAGTACAAGATGCATTATATATTATAATATATTTGCTGATCACTAATAATCCCAAGTTAAATTTGAGAATAATCCATACACGTTTACGTTGGGTTAAAATACACTGAACCAAAGTAAAAACTTCTCATTCTTAAAATAATATAAATTCTGGGTGATGCAATAACATTTGTATGAATGAATATGCTACTTCGAAACTCGGAGTGGATCAATCTGTTAAATGTGAATTTCATCTTATGAGAAAAAGTTACCATTCATGTACTATGGGACATGTATGCAAATTATACGTTATATTAAAAGTAAAAAAATATGTAAAACAGTTATAATGAATGCCATGACTGAAATATATAATGTGAAAGTAGTAGGCAAGCTGCACTCCAGACAGTTTGCAGTTGTAGCACGGGCAATAGGTTACAGTCGAGACAATTCTCTACATAGTCAGTAAGCCCATGTAACATCAATGTCTGAAGATGGTCAAATCTGCTTAACATTATCTGTATGATCATTTTATGATGGTAACTTCAAACAGGATAGCGCTTTGATATCAGCTCAAACTATTGTAAACTTCTAATCCAGGTGTCGTGGGGAAATACCAGTTAAATACTACAAAGCCGTATAATAGTACCTATCTGTATGGGAATTTGAGTATGAATAATGCTGCTAATGCTGAATGTAGGCAATACAAAAACTTGTAATATTACCTGCTTTTTTCCAGGTATAACCCTAACAGATCATCAAATCAAAATATTTCAATAATCTTCATGTTATGTATATATGAATTATGGGCCAAAATATTCACATAATTATGAAGTTTCTAATTTGGTTCAGTTCCCAAATAAAGTTAATTTTGATTTTTGTGTAAAAATATGCACCAGTTGATTATTGTTATATTATGGAAAAAATGGTATGGAAGAAAAATATGGATTGGAATCGTGAGAATACTCCAGTACTCTATATTTAGCTTGTCTGTTGGTGATGGTGAATAAATAATATTAACATTGACAGAGCGTGGAATGAAGTAAGTATTAGAAGGATGTGATTTCAAACACTGGACCGTTCACGCACGCACACACTCACACACTCGTTCAGCAACATGCCACACTAATGCCACTGAAATTTATACAAGGGATGAGCCAAAACAATGGATTCTAATGTTCAATTTTCTCTCAAAAACGATTGGTTGTATTATTGGCTTATCCTTTCAACACAAACATTAATAATTTTACATTTTATATATTGGTTTGTGTTTTATTATTGTATTCTGTGATGTTTCAACTGGCCATTTGAAAGATTTGAGCTAAAGCCACTAATAATGAATGAGATATAAATATGTGGAATAGCTAACAATGAGAAGATTAGTGATTGGACACACAAACATGCAGGTCTGTTTATAACGGGCAGGGCGACAAATAAGTTTATACAACATAACTTAACTTACTTAATAAACAACATAACAAATAAGCAATATAAACATAAAATACACCATTTAAAGCATAAAATCAAAACATGAAAATGAAGACTGGAGCAAAAAAGACAATGTTTGCAAACAATTATTAGTTATACACGAACAAATGAAAGGAAATAATGTTAAGCAGCCAGTGAAGTAAAATACACTCTAGAACAAATTCATTGACCAATTCTTGAAACAAAACATCACCGTCTAACTTTCACATATAACCAATCTGATTAAATAATGTGTTCAGAAGTAGATAGAAACATATTGTAAATATTTCTCATTCAGGTATTTTCTATTTGTGAATATGTACAAATGTGAATATCAGATGTACACACATACATACTATGAATAGCTTCAGTTCAATTTGCTGTACGTAATGCTTAAGGGAGTACACATCTTTAAGAGACAGTAGACAACCTATAAATATGTCTAACATATAATAATTAGTTTATTTGATAAGCATGGATTAGTGACAGATATCCTGACAGATATCCTGGATATAAAAGCAACGGAATACTTGTAGTTGTGTACACTTCATTACCGTGCGTCCACAGGATCCAGTACATGCAAATAAAGCATATGACAAGTCTACTTGGCTGTTATCAATGCTATCACTACAAGTTGAAAGTTCTTGTCATGAAACGAGAGTGGTTGCTGTTCTCTTGCCTTCACTACTTTAAACTCATTTGATGGCAGTGAATGAACACTTGCCTTGTGTTATTTATATCTATGTAAAGTAGCATCCTTGAACTTTATCTTTCCTATGTTCATCTAAAGAATAATTGATGAGATCTGTGTTTTTCTCTCCTGCACGAACTCTGAACAAAACACAATGTAAAGTACAACTCTAGTTGAAATCACATTGAAAGCAATCACAAATTCCTTGCTATCCTCATTATTTATGTAAATACAAGCATTTTTATTCCTGAAACGTCTTTCAAATCAGTTAAAATCCTCAACTTCAAGATAGAAAGGTAAAAAGTCTGTGTATAACAAGATAAAAAAAAGTAATTTTCGAAACAAATATCCATACAGCTACGGCGAATATCAAAATTCCATTCAGTACCCATTTGTACACGGGATGGATGATTTAAAATAAATGAGACAAGATTAGCTATGACTTTTCATTCACAATTACTGACATCTATCAAATTTACTTCAGATATATTGACTGGATACCGAAATCCTTGAAAAGGAAATAACTAAAAAATGTACAAAAACCTTCAAAATTAGTCCATATATTTATGTAAACAAACTAAATAACACAGATCAAATTGGGATTAGATCTTTTCTGTCTAGTTATTCTTGAGCTGGAATTGTGACAGAAAGTACAAAAGTATGAAAATAATTTTATCTGCAAGGGTGCAATAACAATAATGCAATATCTGGAGGTCAATGACCGTCAACAATGTTTTCTTAAATCTGCCACAATATACTATTTTAACGCATTATCAGTATCATATTTTATATTTTGATGCCAGCAAAACATCTAAAAATCTCATTTCTATGTGACATTATTCGACACTTCGACTACCTTTTAAAATCTTCATTTGTTCCGGAAGACGATACCTGCAAAATGAAAAAATTATATATATTAACTTGGTAATATGCACAAAATGTAGATCTTATACTTTATTTGAAACAAAATAACCTTCCCTAGAAATAAAACATCTGCAAACTTCTGTTGATACCCAGTGTTATGCATACATGTGGACTAATTTGAGCGCAAGGCTAAGACAATGATACATTTAACTTGCATATATGCTGTATTTTAAAACTTAGAAATATGTTACAGAAGGATTATTTTTATAATTATAAATTATAAAAACAATCTAATACACAATTAACCTTTTTTGTTGGTCCAATGTAGCTCCATAGGTTAATCTTTTTTGGCTTGGAAATTAAAAAAGAAATTTAATAGTCTACATTCATATACTTTTTGTGTCTTGACATATTAAAGAAGTTGCTTATTTTATAATGGATACATGTTTGTTGTCACCGAGAGAACAATTTAATATGTTATCACTAATACACAGTAAGACATCATTTGACTGTTTAATGAATGTACACATTTTGATTGGAAGTAATTAGGTTTATAACGCATGGAAATTTTGACATAATGCAAAGTTGTGGATTGAATGATCTAAAAAGGGTGGGTTTGGGGTGATGGTAGTGAATACAATAGACAAGTTAAAAAAAGAATATATTATATCTTAATACCAAAAATGTTTGCCTGGGAATATTGGGTTTGTGATTAATATCGCTGCTCAAAATCTTGGATGTTAGTAATAATTTAAATCTTAATCATGCACATGACAAGAAAACTTAATTAAAAACATCAAATATATAGAAATTGTACATATATTATTGTCATATTGTTGCAAAAAGATATTTTTTTACCTGATCTCACAAAAACTGTCCATTTTCATCGAGTGCAGCATGAGTGGAGGACTGGAAAGATTCCCTGTTGGCTGCATGGTTGGCTGTAGATGGTTTGTTCCATGGTTAACATTGAACATCACACTTTAAAGCTCTCGATGTCCTTAAAACATTGAATAACTGCTTCACAATGAGATCATTTAGACTCATGGAGATACTGTATGACGTGAGTGATACTTGCTGTCGATTTGAAGAATAGATATCAGAAAACAATGTTCAGTTGTAGCTGGTGAAGTACTTTACGAATTGTCTTAATGCTGTGGATTTGAGAAATAGCTTGTAGGAAATAACACAGTTGTAGCTGAAGTACTTTATGAATTGTCTGAATCCTTTGAATTTGAGGAATAGCTTGCAGGAAATAACACAGTTGTAGCAGAAGTAATTTACAAATTGTCTCAATGATGTGAATTTGAGGAATGGTTGGCTGCATGAAAGAATTGTCCCAACACATTTCACACTTTACTCAATATGTAATTGCAACAAATATAGCTGCTTTCAGAACTATTATTATGCAAATTATACTCCAAGAGCCTTCTGTTTCTATCTGTTTTCACAATTTGCAATTCTCATACGCACAAGTACACATTTTTGGTTTATATTTAAAACATTGTTGACTAAACAAATATTTGGTAATCGAAACAAAAATGCACAAGTAACGAAAGAGAATAATTTATATGTTGCAGATTTTCGAAGCAAATACTGTACAATGTACATGTAAATGCTGCCCAAGTGAACTACATTTCATTATGGACATGCATGCATTATATTATAGGTTCACTGCAGATAGCAATTTAGTATGTTGCTACAGTTGTCATTAAAAAATAAATACCTGTCAATATTGACAACACATACACACATGTATACAAGAAATTACACATTTGCTCCAAGAAAGAAACCAAGTTTGTGTTTTTCTAACTTCAGACAGGGAGAGAGAGAGAAGATAACGCAGTAGGGATGCAATCAAGAAACAAATGTTACATGTTCAATCATTACCCTGAGACATGGTTGTGCACAAGTAAACTATAATTTCAATGTCGCTGCCATACATGATGTTAATAACTTAGTGGAGTTCTATTAACTGTGAAACTTCAGTTGAAATTACATGTAAATAAACTTTCGAGAGTATAGTAGCTTAATATTACAGGCTATGTCTTGTCTAGGAGTATCAAAAGGAGTACTAAGAATAACTATGTTTGATAAAGATAAAGTTGGTTTGTTTAACGACACTTTAATGTTATGTGCACTTTTCTAGACAGGACAGAACACACCATGGCCTTTGACATTGGGATAAAGTTGATCCCCCACTCCCCAAAGAAACCTGGCTTTGTTAGCAAGACTTGCCATCTGCACCTGTATTTGAGCTTACTGATGCTTTCCCACTGGAAGACATCTGTGAATGAACATTATATCTGAATGCTAAAATGATGCACCAAAGGTCTCACTGATGCAACAAACTTCCACCATTCAAGAAAGATCAACTTTTATCCTAGACTGGATTATAACTACAGACAGCAAAATTCCCCCAAAAGCCATGTTATATAATTACACTAAATTGCGGGATGGAGTTCCAATGAGTAAGTGAGCTACATTTAGGAATACAATTTATTTTCAAACTACATGTATTTAGCCGACTGTCCGATGATGAAAGGTGAACAGAATAAAATACATCTCTTTTTCAGTAAAGATAAACTAACTCCATTTCTTTATAAATTTGGCAATGTGTTGATATAAACAAGTTTTACCATACAAGATTAGACAAGTATATATACTAAATTATGTTAATAATCCAGGGAAAAATATTTAGGTTTGCAATTTCTATATTTTACAAAATAACCAAAATGCTTTGATGGCCAAAAATAGGTGTGCACTTTAAAACATATTCACACCTTCCATGTTCATTAATTTAATGTCAAGAATATAACCTTAACTGCCAACAAAGGAGATGAATTTGTATCTAGATTCTTGCTGAATTTGCGTTTTTTCTCTCTTTCAAGCCGATATGTCTACAAAATACTATTAAAAATGAGACCACCTGAGTGTTACTTATAGAAGGCATGTCACCATTGTGCACACCTACATATGTATGTAGATGGATATGAACATACAAGTATTACTATGACAAGAAAACAAAACTTTGGTGCATATAACGAAAATACACCTTAGGTGTTAGCTAGACGAAATCCTTGAGATCAATGTGAGCAAATAGCGTCACAAATAGTTATTTTGGACAAAAATGTTATTGTAACTTTCTTGTTTGCAATAAGGACTCTTGGTACAGGTATGTGTGCAGAAATAATTATTGTTCACCTGCCATAAGCAACACATAAGATAATTAATACAGTTTTAAAGAAGCAAATTTTAAAACATAAAAGCTAGCTGACAAGATGTTTTGTTAACTCTTCACTTATGCAGACTACTTTTGATGAGACTAAATAGACAGAATGTAAAAAAAAAACCACCTCAAAAACCTTTGCAAGTATATATTACAATTCTTGAAATTTAACGAAAAGATTTTCATAACTTTGAACTACAACATAAATGCAAATGACTTTTAAATAAGAATTAAGCAACAGATTACACAAAAGAGAAAAGAACAGGTGACTTCACATACAATACAAAAAAGTAACAAATGATTAAAAGTAAAAATATAGAACCGAATCCGACAATGCATCAGTGTTGTCGTAAGGACATTACAGGTAGCAAGCACAAGAAGCAAACCCAGCCTGTTTCCGTACTGGTTGGCCATCAACACTAAAGTTAATAAAAACAATGTTGAAAAAGTCTTTATCATACTGCTGAATAGCAGATATTTGGAATGCATGATCTTGTATTCCAATTCCAATAAGTTTTCTAGGCAGATTCAGAGTCGACTGCATTATGGCTGCAAATGAGCAGTACCTCGATTTAGCTTTCACTTGTTTTCTTTAAAACAGGTTGGCCACTTCTGCACACTAAAAGGCAGTGATCGTCACACAATGTTCAAGCTTGTATAATGAGCGAAAATAAATACTGAACAAAAGCCACAGTTGAAGGAAGTAAAAGCTAATAAGACATTTTAGGAAATGAAAAATACACTCTACTTTGTTGTAGAATTAAATGTTCAAATTTTATGCTTGTCATTGCAGGGTGAAAACAAGCATTTCACAATAGTGTCAGAGTTAAATTGAATGCATTGATTGGTCACAAAAATACATCTCTTCTAGATCATTGTGGCTATGTGCAGACTTATTTATCTGCCATCCAACACCTCCAATATGTCTCCAAAATGCAACCCAATGTTTTACCGACAAATACCGCATTAATGTTTTAATGCAGTTCAAATTATTGATGGGAAGTAATTTACATATATATACATGTATATATATATATATCAGAATCACAATGTACATTTTCACCGAAAATGGAAAGAAAAAAAATCTGTAACAATACATGTCTCAAATCACAGACTGAATAAAATAACGGGTACACTATTTGTTTGACAGCGTACTCAAATTTTATAGTTTTTTTATTAAAAAAAAAATCCTTCCTGGAACAGAAAACGACACCAAGTCGAGCAAAGTAAACTGGTATCACAGAATGTAGGCTTTTGGTCTTGTAGCACCTTGGAGTTGAAAGCCTGTTGTTGGGGGAATAGCCATACTTTAGGACCACACGACAAACACTGTCAAATTTTCACAAGCCTGCACTGGGAGGCAAACCAATGAATGGACAAGGTGACACAAAACAGGATGAAATAAAGGCACAAATGTAACGGACACGATGGGCACTCAATATCAATCATCCCGATCACACTTCATGGGTGGAAACAGTTTAAATTGACTATAAAGATATGAGGTTCATCTGTTGGAAGTGTCGGTTACAGTTTAAAATGCATGTAGACCTCTCATATATGCATATCCAAATAAACACAAAAAATATTTCTGACACAGCCATTCATAATTGCACCGATTCATGTCGCAGATTTAACATCTGTTGGGTTATTTCATATGAAATTCAGCTCCAGTTATGAAGTGGCATACAGGCTTTGTTGATGTCAATGGTTTTCATCTCTGGACAATAAAGTTTGTATGGATAAACATGTCTCGTATACAAAATCAATGATATGACTGGCAATTATGAAATCCAGAGTTCTCCAAAATTCACGGATGTGTTTTCTGTATCCTAAGTATGTTACATAAAATGATGATATTGGTGAAGACTTGGCTATGAATAGGACAGTGAGCTTGCACTCCTAAACTGCCTGCCCACAAGGATAAAGAAAACGCTGCCGAGTTTTCACACACAATTGTACAGCAAATAAGTTGGCATTAGCTTAATGCCAACTCCTGGCAATAAACCTGAAGCACAAACAAAACAGTAAACAATAAACAAATCCTCAGCAAAGCCAGTGGCTAGTCCTGTATGTGATAGCATCCCAGCTTCCTACAGCAGTCCATAATAACGCACTTCAAACTTGCTTTTACTGGCCATCATAGAAGAAGACTGTTTTAGGATCTGAAATAGTCAAAATATTAAATTAAAAAATGTATTGACATTTTAATGATCATTTCTGAGAAGAAAATGAAACATACAAAACTATGCTATATAAAAAAATAAAGGTGTACCAGGATTTTTGCAAGGAAATAATTTTGGGTATGGTGTCAAGGTATGCAAAGCTTTCATAATTCTGTTGCCTTTGCACCCGATAGTGGATCTGGCTGGAGTTCCTTGCCCGGAAAATGTTTTTAGGGTTCATTAAATTAGTTTTCAAGTTATTTCCAGTACAAATTCTTTGGTTTCATGCAACATCTTAAAAATAATAAGTTAACATTACTTATAATAAATTATTGGCAATAAAATTTCCCGTTAGTTTCCTGACTGACCAGTACATTGAAGTCTATGGTAAATGCTGTCCTGTCTGTGGAAAAGAGCTTATGAAAGATCCCTGAGGTGTAACTTATACTTAGAAAATAGAAATTTTGTTTTGCCTACTATTTTGTTTTATATTGACACCCAATAGCCAATGTCTTTTTTGTTCGTGCTGGGGTGTCATTAAACAAATATATAATAATAATACTGGAACTAGTTTAGCATTGTAGTACATGCTAGGTAGGTTAGACAACACTGATAAAAGGTGCACTTGCTTTTAATCAGTGTAATAATATCATTACATAATATGTCAGTCAGAAGTAATGAAGGGACCGACAGGCAATAGTGGATCTATTAATCTGTTACATTCAGACAAGTTACAACTGCTCATTGGTTTGCGTAAAAATCATTAACAGAATTAACGATGATAATGAAACAGCAGTATCTGTTGTACAAACAACAAAATTACTAGATGCAGACAGAGTTCTGACAGAGCAAAATTGTAATTTTAGGACAAGTATACATTTAAAAGCAATTTGGATATTATTTAAAACAAAACTCTATGGTTTATGACTTAGAGGGTATGTAATAAATATTAAACTATGTACGTTTGCTAGTTTCTGCATTCCACTTACAAGTGTATTTCCTGCTGTAAACTAATCCTTTGGTAGAGAGGTTTCCAGAAGGAAATACATGTACACTTGTGGAATACAGAAATAAGATAAACACCTGAATATTCATACATGTAAATACATGTACATGTTTGCCTTTAAGATACTTACTTTTTTCTTTTAATTCAATAATACTGTCCCACTCTGAAAAACAAAAGTACAACAATACATTAGACATGCTTTAAACAACTGGTAAATAGACCTGTTAACATACATATTAGCACAAATCTATATCTATACATACATTCTTCATACCTGTATGTACCGTTGTGCCCTAGTCCATAAGCATATATACATGTACATCATTTTATGATAAGAATGAGGCTTGTCATTGACATCAAATTTTGCATTTGGGGTGTATATTATGATTTTTATCTATTCTAGCAATCTGTATTCATCCCCTAGGGTACAAGACACATGCCATACTTTTTGGAGAATTCACAGCATAAAATATTAATGCTGTAATTTTCAAGCCATTTTTTAACTTGTTACTTTATGTTTGTTTACAGTTTTACTTTCAGAAGAGTAAGTAATAATTAAAAAAATAATGTTTAAGTAAGAATTGTAAGGTAATTAAATATTTGTGTGTGTCTGATCCAGACATGTAAACCTCAACCCTTGTCATTTTATATAAAAAACAATCGTGCTCAAAATGGTTATAAATACTGTAAGTACAGTGTATATAAACTAAATCTATAAATATTAAGAATTTATTTATTTATTTCGTTTAAATTAATAAAATTGATTTGATCTGTCCTGTTATTATTCAATATTGTGACATTGGTCATGTTGTCACGACTGATCGTAACCTTTGCATTACAATCAGATTGATTTGATTCTATTTCCAGCTGAAACTCCATATGTATTGCTGAGATTATAATTGATTAAATAATTTTATTATAACATCCAATTAGTTATTAAATTATAATAGCAGTTGTTACAATGCAAAACTGTCAAACATTAGCACTGTATTAATGAAAATAGCAAGTATACATGTAATGTTTGTAAAGAGTTTTGCAAAACTTATTGAAAATTATATTGAACTAGAAGCATTTTATCAAACATCCTATCAATTGTAACTTTTAGGTAGCTTATATAATAATCTCCCAAGCCAATCGCAACACCAAAGTTTTGGGCTGCAAACCAGCCATGTACAATTCAATGCATGAAATGGTTCAGCAAGGGAGATAAGCTCACGCAATTGATAGTGCAGACTGGCCTTGGTAGGAAAGTAAATTCCTTTGCACATGGATCAATGTTTATTGATTATTTGAGATGTTTTTATCAGCTCTATTCAGTAGAATTCCTATAGATCTTAATTCTTCAAGCAGGAAATGAACGAAATTATTAAAATAAATGTACTTCAATACTTCAAGGTAAAAATACATCAATTAATACCTAAAGTAGATCTAGTAAAGATGTGAAAACCTTAGCAGCATTAAACAAAGTGTATTCTTCATGGCTGTCAGGTTGGTGCAAACATTTGAAAAGAATCATTCTACAATTGCGAGACAGCATATAAAAAACCATTTAGCTAAATAGCGAAAACATCTACATTGTTTAGGTGTTTAGTGTTGGTATTTATTTAAAAACAAAAATACTTCAATCAATACGAAAATACATTAAATGAATAGTTCTTTCTATTTAAAGCAACCAATCATGTATAGATTAGAACAGACAGCCGGCCAAGCATATACTGCAAAATTAAATGAGCTTATTGTAAACGGCTTTAACTTAGCAAGTAATTGATTATCATTATTTCAGTGTCAGACATTCTCTACTTGATGGAAGGACACATTTTTTAAAGCCCTGCATTTGGTAAAGAGTTATTATTACTCTTGCATCACCAAGATATGATGAAACAGCTATGTATGTGTTACCTCGCTGTAAGGCCACTGGGATTCATAAACATGATATTATACTTAATCAGCTCAACCACTTTCTCAAAATGTGTTCACAAAAATTGACAAATAATATTACTACAAAATAACATTTAACAGCTCTTTAAATTCAGGGCAGCTATCTGCAAAAATTATTTGTACAGCATTTTATAGTTGTCACCATAAACCAACAAAATGTAAAATTTTCATTGCAAAAATAGTTTGAGATGGCAATAATTTAGTCTTCCACCAAAAATTAATGAATTTACTTTTACATGTATAATTAAATGTAAAAAGACTTCTAGGACCAAGAACAGTCTTGACAAAATGCTCAAACCAAGTCACTGCATGGTTCAAGATTTGCAAGACCACATTCAAATTTGGATACTACATATGTAGATTCTAAATTCTGTTATTCCACTATACCTTAAAATTTTAACAAATTGTTTATTATATGCTGCCATTATGAATTGGATTTGTGCATATTCAGCAGACATGTGCAAAATATTGGAAACAGAATTGTACAGATTTTATCTGTTTGAAAACACAATAACAATTTTAAAATAATTAATATTACCTTTTTTCAAAAATGCTATGGCCTCTGTAGCATTGAATTTGCTTGTTGCGACATTATTATCTGGAACAAACTTTATTTTCTTGTTTTTCACATTACTGTCCACACACATTTGGCCATCTCCAATTTTAGCTAGAATGCCTTCTCCATAAAAAATTAAAACAGCTTTTTCATAATTAGAAGAAACACTTTCAGTCGAATCAGAAGAAATATTTTCAGTTCTTAATGCATCAGAAGTTGCTTTATTTCTATAACCCTGAGAATGAGACTGTATTACACCATTCAGTCCTGCAACACGCGATTTTGAAACTTTTCCCGTTGTTATATTGGAACTATTCAAAGACCTATCAACGAGCCCACCACTTTGGACTATGTGATTGGAACTGACATCTCGTTCATCGGAGATACTAGCAGGATTGCAATTTATCACACAACCAATGGAAACACTTGGAGAAGAATGAATACTTTGATTAGAGTCGCCCACGGTGTTGTCATCTGGTGCAGATGCAACGTTCACCACTACTGGGTTGGAGGGCAATGCAGAATCAGTGTCACTTGGCACAGAGTCAGGCTTGTCGGGCTCCTTCATTACTTTATCTATTTCTAAATTGGAATCAAATCCAAAGGTTATGTCTAGCTTCTGGGGAGTCTCTATAAAACGCTTATCGAGGAAAACAACAGAAGATTTTGGTTTCCGTCCATTGTTAGTAATTTTAATCACATTTGTTGGTTTGTTACCGAGGTCTTTGTTAATACTATTAACAGTACTTTTACCACTATAACGGTCATTGCTGCCATCAACTGTCTGAGATCGTGAGGTTTCATTGGTATTTGACACAATGGACTTGACATACTTTTTCGGGCCATCCAATTGTTGACCTCTAAGGACAAAATCTGGCATATTTGAACCACTTGTAAAAGTAATTGCAGGGTTTCTGTTATTATTTCCACTTGGGGGCAACACTTCTTGTGAATAGTTAATGACTACATCGGTAAGCAATGTTTTGTCATCAATAAATTTCACATCACAATTGTTTTCACCAGAAATATTGGACACTTTCATTTCCATTTGTAATGCTTCCAATATATCTACTTTAAGAATATCTTGACTTCCACTTTTCTGTCGAATTCTCTGATTAAATTTTGGACTAGCATCAGGTTTTGTATCTTCGGGACTTGAGCCAATTGAATGTCTACGTTCGTGCAAACTACCTTTCCAAACAGTTGTCTTGGGGCTTGACATATCATCATCACAGCTTCCAGGACTTAGCGGAACCGAAGAGTTGGGTGAATTGGGTGGTTTTGGAGCAGCAGCCATTTTTGCATAGGACACAGGAAACCTAGAACATGTAACCTCAGACAGCCGACCACCCTGGGCGGCTGGTAGAGACTTCACAGACTCTATATCACTATCATCCAAGGACCGAAACGATCCCGAATCGATGGGCACATCTCCCAAAGAGTTCCTCCTACCTTCCCTTATTGATGGCTTTACTTTGCCAGAATTACATTTTAAGCCAAGGGCAGGGAAGGCTGATGGACTGAGATCACGAGTTTTTTCTTTGCTGGAAATAGGTGTGGTAAGAGGTGGTGTAGATAAATGAGGGTGTGGTATCCGCAAATCTTTGGGACCATTCCTAGGTTTTGAACACTCCGACCACATGCCAGGACGCTTTTTCTTTTTGGTTTTGCTTACCACCGTAAACTCAGCTTCCAGTGGTGCCGGCGGATCTATGTCAGTAAAAATAAAACTGGAAGAATTTGGAGAAGTGCTGAGATCTCTATTACTCCTGTCATTAAGGACTTGACTAGGTCCATTCTCAACAACCATATTTTCTACCTTTCTACTTTTCATTTGCAATTCAGCTTTAAATTTTTGTCTACTTGGTTTTTTGTTATCGATAATTTCATCGGCTTTTAAAACCTTTTTGTTGAGTTCTTCAAATTCTGTAGTTTTTTCCTTGAAATTTGTTGGTTTGTTTTTCTCTTTAGGCTCTACTTCCTTCTTATTGGGATATATACATTTGGAAGTAATGACTTTGTCAATCTGGTTATTCACTTTGTTATTTTTGTCTTCAGTTGCAACCGTTTCAGAGTTTAACACTTTACCAACGACATTTCCCAAAACATTGATATCTTCTTTTGTTGAACAATCTTCATCTGGGTTATTTTTATCATTAGTATTAGTTGCTGGTTTCTCACTGGAATTACCCATATCCTCACAAATACTTGTAGTGTTTGTGCTGCCAACAGGCTGTTCACCACTGGAGGAAACGTCAGCGCTATCAAATGATTTATTTTTATCTTTCTTGTCCTTACTCTTTTTGCTTAATTTGTCCGGTTTTATCGTTGAATTCTTATGATTAAGTTTCTTCTTTAACTGTTTCTCACCTTTTTCAATAAACAGCACAAGCTCGTCAATTTCAAATTTATTTCCTACATAATCAGGAAAATATTCAGACAATATCACCGGTTCTTTGTTTCGTTTGCGTGATTTCTTTTGACTGTCCGCATTACTAGGTGAGTTGTCCGAGTCCTTGTTTGCATGGCCTGAGTCACAATCAGTGGTATCCTGTGAATTTTGCTTAACCTGGTTGCATGTTCCATAATTATTTCCTGGCTTGTAAAATGAACCCTCCGTTTTGGGTAGCTCTCTCATTGGCCTATACTTGGCAATATTGATGCTGTCTAGTGTGTTGCCATTAATGTCACCGCCAATGGTCTTTCGGCTTCGTTCTGAGAAACGATCATCACTGTCATCTGAAATAATTTAAAACACTAGTATTAACATCAAGTGGAAAAAAGTACATGAATCTAACGTCTTCGGTGTGTGTCAACATTTGCAAACTAGAACAAAGAACTACAATAATTAATTACCAACGTTATTTATGCTCTACATGTGTTAATAAGAAATAAATCTAATACGGGAAAAATCGGATTTATTTGTATTCACACTTGTTCACCAATAACGTGCATGTTCCCACAGACATGAAAGCAAACACCAGTCGTGGATAACTGGTTGGAATGGGAAATAGCCAATCGATTCCACTGACGAGTATCGATACGTCGACCTATCGAACCTCAGGCAGATGCTCTTGCACTGAACTACGCCCCACTCACCGACATCCAACAACCACTTAGAATTATTAATCAATGTGTTCCAGAAGTATCATTAAACGAACAAACTTTATCATGTTCAGCTCTGTGAGATAAATAAATGGCCGTCCTTACAATAGCTGCATATTAATGCATGGTCACAAGAGTACTATTTACTGCGGCTGTAGTTGCCCAACAATGCAGGTGCATTATTCCATGTTAGTTGGCACAAAGCGACCCCGAGCAGTACTTACAGATATCAATCACCATGCCACGGACTGATCCAAGAAGATACATTAACCTCCTGAGGGTAATAGAACTTTGAAAGCTTATTATTCACTGTCTAAAATGTAGACTATTATGCAGACATATGGAGACCTTGAACAAAGGGCATTAATTAGATCAGATCTGTTTACCCCAACAACAATAGCCATTGGAATTTGTTGCAAATTCTTGCCAGATATTTGGTTAACACATGTGATTATAAGGGGTTGTCTAAAAAATCTGTCATATTGGCTATATAATAATGAATAATATTTCTTTGGGGAAGGGAGGTTCAATCCTGTTTCGTTTGGTTATAGAGTCTTGACAACAAACTGACAATTACAATGTACCAAAAATTAATATCTAAAATATGACAATCGTAAAAATTTGTATACAAGATTGATATTTATAATGTTTATTTAATAATTATTGACTAATAATGAAGCAGATATCATTCAGAAACAAGTGAATAGTATTCCAAATAATATGTTAACAGTATGTATTGAAGTAAATACAACATGTAGAGCAATTCTACTCTGTAGCATTAAATACTTCCAAGCTCTTTCTTCTGTTATATTACTAAAATATTATATAACAATCTGTACATACATGTAAGACTACTGTATTTCACACTTTATTTTACACCATCCAGAATTCAGCTGTGTCTCAGGAAAGACAGGATTTGGGAGGGGCATACAATCCCATTAAAAAACAATGTAAACTGATAGCAAACAGTTAGTAGTATAGTGATAAACAGTTTGTCTTGTTTGTATATAATTATATAGTTTTTCAAGTTAAATCAATGGCTCCTAAGTCTATTGAACCGAAGCAAAATTTGCCAATTTATTCGTTGTATGTATTTTGTATTTGTATATTACTTTAAATATGTCATTGAAAATATTTAAAAACTGAACAGTATCTAAAATATGTTTATGAGGTTGTAAAGGGAAGAATATGCAACTGCCAGCATTACATTACATACATGTATGTAGCATTTTATAAAAAATGTGTTCAACGACACCATTGGAACACATTGATTATTAACCAGCTGTTATTGGATGTCAAACAGTTATATTGCCACTTGGTCAGAGGAAACATGCTGCCACCACATAGGTTACTCTTCTTTGAATAACAGCAAGGGATTTTTATGTGCACTTTCCCAGACAGGATAGCATACACAACACCCTGATAGACCAGTTGTAGATCACTGGTTGGAATGAGAAATAATCCAATGGGTCCCCTGAGGATCAATCCTTTGACTCATCAATCTGAAGGCAGACACTACTGTTGAGCTACATCCCCCCCTCTCACATCATAGCATTTCATGGTAAATTTGCAAGTTTGGATAAACAAAAATCAATATAGTATCCATGTGTTACATGATATCAGTAGAAATCTATTTCATCATAAAAGAATTACATGTTTTCCAGTTCCAATCATAACATACTCTTTATATTCCACATAATTATAAATAAATTTGTGAACAATAATTAACAAGCAACATATGAGCTAGTTAATGATAATCCTTTTTCACAAATACACATTCTGAAATTTACAAGTACAAATGATCTATTTTAAAATCATTTGCACCACCCTGAATAAATCTGTTCCTGTATAAAAAATTCCCATTTTTGTGCAAAATTACATTAAATTTCCCAAAGTCAGAGTCATGGGCATTAAGTAAAAAATCAGAAATAAAACTTTTAAAATGATGGAACAATAAATTATTTTCAAATGTAACGAGTAGAATTTAAGAGTTTCTTCTAATGCAAACTACAAGCCGTAAATACTTATATAAGTTATTGTTTAAGACATCAAGTTTTGCAGTCTATTAAGTCATACATGTAGATTGCACACTTGTTACATGTAAATTATTAAATTATAAAATATGTATAATTACTTGTGTTGCTAAGATATTTACTTGCCAGATTGTACCGTGAGTATTATTTATAACTAATAATCACAGTGCTCTGAATTAACAATTGCTAGTCATCACAGTATAATTAAGGACACAAAGTGTGTCATGTTTAATACTGTGTGTGAACAGTCCGTAAACAATATCATGCCTGGATGTTTTAAAAGGGTGTGCCAGCAAGTTAGTTCTGCAACTCTGCATCCTGTTGTTTGTCACAAAGTTAAACATTAACAATAATAATTATTTGCATGTAAAGGCAGTAAACAAAAGACTTGTTCAGTGAGGCATGAGAAGCTGCAGGCAAACAGTCACTTTATGGTTAAAACTAACACACAACACATGACTGGGGGCCGTGTCTGCTGCAGTATCTGTATCATTTTCTCAGTAGGAACTTTCGGAATGTGCCTACATAGCTGGCATGACACACATAAATCTATATATAGGGATGTCTAAACCGTCTCTACATCTCACATAAGCTGGACAGGGAGAAAGTGCCTGCCATACAAATAAAAGAATTAATACTGGGATGCAAAATAAAGTTATTTACATGACCTATTTAATCAACAATTGTCAACCATAAACAACATCTTTCAGATGAGGTTCATACATACTTGTACATGTACATTATCACAATTTTCCCAACAAGGCTGCCATATTTCATAGTGAGATAATGATACCAGCCAACAAAGGATGAACAGGCCACAGTAAACATATTAAACTTCCTATGTGGAATACATATTTTGTAACACACAGGTGGTCCTGTGTGTAAATCTGATTAGCAATTCAATACACAGATGCCGACAGACAGAAAAACACACAATGACCTATGAAGCACAACACTGAGGATCACTGAACTTTACGATCCTGAGGTTCCTTCCCCTACCTTATGGCACACTTTAGTGTATTCGAATAGTCCGTTCATCGGAGTGGTGTAACACTGAAAACATGTAGTTTTTGACTAGAGATGGTGTTTTTCCACAGGCCTATCCAGGCGTTTATTCCCTGTAAGAGGCACAATCAATAGATCAATGTACAGTTGACTACCACAGCACTCACTGGACTAGCATGTTGAGCACATGAGAAATCTGGCCGTTGATTGGTCCACGATGCACCAGCCAGGCTGCTGATTACCCAGCCACACAAGCTAAGTTAGGAAACAGCTTTACTTCTAGATTTATCACACCATGTGACTGTTGAGTAAAAGGGAGGAACCATGTCAATGTATGAATCATGTGACCATAGATGAATAAATACCTGAATTTGATTTGTATGAACAAGGACCCCCAGGACCCACAGGGCTCACAATGTATGAACTTTATTATTATACAGTACAATACATGACTAACATATACCAAATCCATGGTGTAGCAGTTAGACCACCAGGCTCAAGACTGGTAGGAACAGGGTTCGAATCCCATCCGAAGCAATAGGATTTTTAATCGCAGTACCCGTTCCAACCTTAGTGAGTACATGTACTTTACAAGTATCAATAAGTAGCCTAGGTGTACACCACTTACTCCGGCCAGTGTCCCACTACCGTCCTGTGTGTGGGAGGAGGCACTTGCTGTTTAGTAATAAGCAGTGGGTTTCCTCTGTCATACTAACACTAACTTCTGTTCTGGGCTGGTAGTAGAAGTAGCTGGATTGCGGGTCCAGGACAGAAGTACTTGAACCTTAATTGGATATAAGCACGTAGATAAGTTATAACTAACTAACCAAATTACCTGAAATATTAACCTCAAACCTCTCAATACACCATGCATTATTAAGTAGCAGTGATACCAGAGAAGGGGCAACTTTGCTAACCAAGCGACTTTCCACACTCCATTTAAACTGGAATCTATTAATAAATGGAATGGTATACCTTGGCTTACGAAGATGGAGAAGGGGCAATGGTTGGTGGGCTATGAAGTCCCATTACAGTCAAACCTGCTTGAGCGGCCACCTGTATTAAGCAGCCACCTGTCTTAAAGGGTCAATATAATATTCTCCCAAATCATTAATTTTAGTGTATTACGACCTGTATACTCCCTTAAGTGGCTGCTTAAGATAGGTTTCACTGTATTTAATATAAATTTCTATGGGTTCATGTATTTCATATAATATACATGTATATCATACATGTGTGTCTTAGCTAGTGTGGGTCTAAAATGCCCCCTTGCCCATTTAAAATTCTGTCTAATAAACTTGAAGTATGACTACTAATACATTTGTACTACTAACCACACGTGGTGCCAATTTCCAACAAGTATAACAGATAAGCTACTGGCAACAAATTACTAGGCAATTAGTGTAACCGATGACATGCACATATTTCACTAAAATAACAGGTGAGCTAATGAAGAAATGATCTTAGGCTAAAGCTCAAGCACGACCACCAACCACAAGCTTCTCTATTTATTTTATAAATTTACCAGTAATACATATTATATATTAAAGAATTCATAACACTGGACAAGCTACTGAAGAAATATCCCTGACAAATATTCAGTGTGTTTTTAGTTTATTAAACAAGATTTTTGTAAGCAAGATGCAAGGGGAGATAAACTGTTAGATATGATTGCAACATGATGGCAAATATTTTAGATTGTTAAAGTAAACACTGCATGTGCTAAGGTTTAAAAATATCTGATGGTTATGCTAGATTCTGAATGCAGTTCAGACAGCATGTTACGATAAAACATTACCAGACACATTTGAGTGTTGGAAACAACTTTGGGACAACGTGGGTTGAACGTGTCTGATTCTCTGAAACCATTTACAGAATATTACTCTGGGACAAAATTCCTGTAACTCAACTTCTTTTATTACTACAGGTACTATTACCAGAGCTCACCATGTAGGTAGCCAATTTATCAAGTAGAAAAAGAACAAAATATGAGCTTGAAATATTTGAAGCATAAATCATAAATTGACCATGTTGAAGTTTAGACCACTTGTTTGCCACTGACACTGACAGTACTTAAAAATCAATGATCTAAATACAATCAACACACTATCCTTACAATGTTAACAATTTATAAGCCTTACCGTTATGTAATTTAAGTTTCGATTAGTGCATTCATCTCGACAGCTTGGTCACCCCTTGGTGATAAAAACTAAATCCAATGGCATTGATCCGAAGCTGTTTACACAGGGATATTTCGCAATAGTAAAACGCTTAATCATGATTCAGGATGAGTCACAAGCATAAAGAAACGTACGTAGTGTTGTCTACTACTCTCAGAAAAGAAGTGAGTAGATGTAATACTTAACAAGTACTTATATAATACTAGTACATTAAAATTGCCACCTGATAAAACAAAGAGCCTTGACACTTACGTTTAATTTCATTCACCCTGAGCGCTGCATGTACAATTTACACATAAATATCCTGATTGTATAAACATATGCAAATGTATATATCAATGCTATTGAAAATGATCTATACTATAGTATAGTACTGAAAAGAATATTATTTCCCATTCAAAACTTTGTGAATGGACCCGTGAACCGACACATACAGAGAACTTACATCAGGACTGGTGAAAATTCCAGCTGACCTTGTGCGACATGTGGAATCATATGTTGTTTGCAGATTCGATACATACTTATACTTATTAGCACCCATTTTCCACATAACATATTTTGTCAATTATTTAGCTAAGTACTGCACTTTTTCCTTAATTAAAAACTCATCAATGGTATACTTTAGGCAGATGGTAAGCAGAGTAGAGTAGGAACAGTGAAAAAGAAAAAGAAAAAGATCAAGTTTGTTTATTTAACAACACCACTGGAACACATTGATTATTAATTAGTGGTTATTGGATGTCAAATACACTGTTATATGGACACTTGGTCGCATAGAAAATCCACTGCCATCACATACGGTAGGATATTCTTCGAATAACAGCAAGGGATCTTTTATGTGCACTTTCCCACAGACAGGATAGCACACACCATGGCCTTTGATAGTATACCGTGTACATTTACCTCTAAACAAGCTGCACATTTCCTCAAAGCGCGTTTCCACCTCCCGGACACAGGCACGACTGGGCAGTCATAGTTTGCACAAAACACCTTCCCGGCCACTCTTCGCTGCAAAGTGATAAACTTGCAGTCTTCGACGTGACTTGGCCAGTCTTGGTGCATGCATCGTAGAGAACAGTAGACGTTAGTGAGGCACTGTTCACACACCCGGCCACGCTCTATCAACCCTCGACACGACCAGCACGCCTTCTCCTTACTCTGGAACATTTCACCATACGCAGACCTGCAAAACAAGGCAACTTTTTTTACAATCTACATTGCAGAGGTTCTAGATCTTTTATAATTTTCACTTGCCATGGGGCCAGTGGATTTTAAAATGCACTGGCCGTGGCTGACAATTCACTTGCCCGACTTTTAAATATCATTACAAATAAAAATTTTAAAATACAAATGTAAGTAAATCAATTTTTTTACTGGGCATCGGGCACGGTCAAAGCAATTATTTGGTGGCCCCGAGTGCATAATGTATACACTCTGGGCGTCTGGCCACCAAATCTTAACTTGAAAACTTCATAACAATTATTTGTTAATGATCGCTAGGGGGAAAATTCAGATGTCTTGTCATATTTTCATCAATATATCATCAAAAACAATTGCTTACACCTATATATATAAATAAGGATCCACGATATCAATACTTCCTTCGCAATTTTGAAGTCAATAACTTAGTTACGTGAAAAAACATGATCTTCGGGTTTTCCAAACGGGGGGAATTCCCAAGCTCAACGTCACTTCCTGATCGTTGTTTTGTTTTAGTGAATTGCTAACAAAACAAAATCTACGGACAAATACTAGTGTATAAAATCCGGATATAATTTTTGGGGAAATATTATGTGAATGTACCAAATATGATGAATATTCCAAGTACAAACTTAATCTATAACTAGAACTGTATATCATTAACAATTCATGTTCGGTGCTCAGAAGATGCATAGCTCGAATCGGGATGGGTGGGGCAGGATACCTCTAGCGCACACCGGCCCGACGAGACGGTTTAGTCGGTGATAACGCCAACGCGCTGGATTTTGGTCCGACGAAACCGTCGGCGCTATACTCACCAATCAGAACGGATCATCAGACCATGTGATACAT